>WBZZ01004500.1:107500-242500 GCA_019918135.1 Paulinella micropora
CAAAATATTGTCCATCTATCATCTGTTCATCACACAAATTAATGTCTGCATTCATGTGTTGCATGTCTTGGGGTATTGAGTAGTCAATATGTTTGATGGTATGTATGTGTATGGTACCAAGGGACGCAGTTTGTTGTTGTTTTCGTTGTTGTTAGTATATAAATGATATGTATGGTTTTTGCTGTGCAAACCTAAGGCATGCACATAAGCATGAACGCACGCAAGCGTGTATGTATGTCTGTATGTGTGTATGTATGTATGTATGTATGTATGTATGTATGCTATTATGTATGCTATATATGTATGCCATGTATGTATGCCATGTATGTATGTTATGTATGCTATGCATCTTAAAAAGACACACACAACACGGCACAACACGCACAAAACGCAGCACACACAACACGCACATCGCATACACCTATACTATGTATGTATGCTATGCATGTATGCTATATGTATGTATTTATGTATGTATGTATGTAGTATGTATGTATGTATGTATGTATGATGTTATGTATGCATGCTATGTATGTATGCTATGTAAGAATGTGTGTATGTGTATGTATATATGTATATATGTATGTATGTATGTATGTACGTACGTACGTACGTACGTATGTATGTATGTATGTATGTATCTATGTATTTATGCATGTATGAAAATGCTTGTACGTACATACGTGTGTATGTATGTATGTATGTATGTATGTATGTATGTATTCATGTATGTATGTATGTATGTATGTATGTGTTTGTATGTATCCACATATGTATTTACATGTCGTGCAGGTAGGTTGGTAGGGCTGTGTTTGCTTGTCTGTACCATGTTGTGTGTACAGTCTATGATTGAAGTCTGTATGCCTTTTTTAATTGTTTTTCTCAAGCTTTTTTGTCTGTTTCATCTTTGTTTGTCTCTATGTATTTACTTATATGGTGGTAAAGTGTTGCATTTATTATATAATATCTGGAATGAATTATGTTTATTG
Organism: Paulinella micropora; assembly: GCA_019918135.1. Lineage (NCBI taxonomy): Eukaryota > Cercozoa > Imbricatea > Euglyphida > Paulinellidae > Paulinella > Paulinella micropora. The sequence goes on from WBZZ01004500.1 coordinate 108,490, forward strand.
TATCTTCATGGATTTTGTATACGTATTTTGTTTTGAAGTATTCATTTTCATGCATGCTTTGCGAAAGTGCATCTATGGTTTTGTGCATGCATGGAGTGGATGCACGAATCGGATAGTAATGAGCACAGAATAGATCAAACGTGAACGTCTAGTGCGGAAAGCCTTAACTTACTGCATTTCCATGTGGACTAGTGAATGGATTTATGGATGGATACGCGAAGTGAAGGGGAAAAAAAAGCCTAGCTATACGACCTTACCTGCGTATAGCTAGGCTTTTTTTCCCCCTTATCTGAATTGCCTCCCTTGATGGACGAACACTCCTCCCTTCTTTCTTTCACCCCCTTTTTTCTTCCATCTTCTCGTCATAAGAAATTTGAACTTGATGGGGTGCAGACGAAGCTTGTCGTATTGGAGACATTGTGGAGGTTGTTGCTTGCCGTCCACGGTTTTCGTTTGCTGTATGAAATATCAAAATCTTATTGATGATTGCAGGAGTAAACTCAAGAAATTCGAGCTTTTCAGGATAGTGCGCGAGCAACCGCAATTAGATGACTTGTAAGTGTCTATTTCAATCTTTTGTGATACCTTTTGGATTGCTATTCCTGTGTCATTGCAGCGGATACGATGGCGGCATGACTGGACGCGATAAGAAACGACCTGATATTGCTCAGCATTACATAAATTTGATTCCGCCCAGAGTGGCAAATGCTCGCTCGGAGGCAGAAGTCCTGGCCGATCGCGAGGCTGTTTCTAAACCTGTCCCAGAATAATCTGGTAAAGCCGCCTGAGTAAGGAGCTTATTTCATCATATTGCAGGGGTGTGCATCGCCCACTTTTGTTGGAAACAGTAACAACAACGACCAACGATGCGCGGCAACCTACTTTCCCAGTCGCGGCGACGGGACTGGGATCTGTCTTACTGATAACCAGTGGCAAAAGTTTATTTTACTCTGATTGACAACTCGTATCTGAAGCCAGCCGAGCCATATATTCAAATATACAGCGCCAACCGGACATCGAATTTTTCGTATATATCCCACTGCATATTCTCTGCTCCCAGACATCGAACAAATTCAATTCTCGAAAGACCAAGGCACCTTGGATGTAGCCGGAGCAGCAACTAACACGCTCAGTCATTATGACATACCTCTTCGAGCCCAGTAAGCGGGACGGCAGGGACGACAGGTAATATCGAAAGACCAAGACACCTTGGATGTAGCCGGAGCAGCAACTAACACGCTCAGTCATTATGACATACCTCTTCGAGCCCAGTAAACGAGACAACAGGTAATATAAAGTTGTATTCGCCAGCAAATTCTTTTTCCTGAGGGAAAAGATCAAGGAGATCGCCAGCGGCAGGCCGCTGCTTCTATATTACTTCACGTTGTAAAAATCATCAATAGTGAAATTTGTTAGAACATAACATCACTGTACTGTTCTACACAGAGGTAGTAATCCGTCTACTGACCGGTTCCAGCTCAGTACGATCGCATCGTACATAAAGTTTTATTGAAATAGCCACCTACAGAACAACACGATCCGGCACGTCCTGAAGGGATTGCTTACCGACACACATCCTGTGGACCGGCCGGGTCCCTGAATCGGTCCGTTAGATTATTAATACAACTTATCATTAGACGTTTGTAATTAGATCCTTCTCATGTTACAATGGTACGATATTTAATAACCGATAACTGTCCAAACGATATGAAGACTGAGGAATATTTACATAAGGGACTCCGTAGCCTCCAGACCAAGGAAAATCAACAGACCGGGCCGGAACGGTACTACTCAGTGACTGAGTATTGTCGGTGGCATTATATTGTTGTAAGTAATAATCTTAATTAACTTCAAGTTATAGTTAAGGGCCGGCCGTATCGGAGTAACGGTGTCGGTAGAGCCATTCAACGTGACTTATTATATAATATGATCCGGCTAGTCAAGTTACGTGGAGTGTTCCGAGTGTTAGCGCCTTTTCTTATTAAAACTGTAGTACTACTGATATTAATATTAATAGAGTGTATATAGTTGCCATCATATATTATTATATTAATAATATTGCTGTTGACATTCAAGACAACCAAAAAAATTGATTTTCTGTTTTGGTTGGAATTTCAGTTTTGGTTGGAATTTTGATTTTGGGTGAAAATTTGAATTTTTCAAATTAACTGCTATATTCGTCCGCAAAATATCGTAAATTTTCGCGAAATGTTACCGTTAAATTTGAAAATTTGAATTTTTGTCACAAAAATGAAAAACTTTCACAAAAATGAAAATCTGACACAAAAACTCAAAACTAATTTTTTGTGTTGTCTTGAATGTCAACAGCAATAGTAGTCTAACAGGCCCGGTGTAGTATTGTATCGAGCCTTGATTAGCGAACGGTAGGCTCTGCGTCAGCAGCTTTAATCAGTCGCACTTAGTCTGGAAGGAGATGCATCATGTCTTCAACAGAAAAATGCAAGTCAAGGGTCGACGTGCGGCAGGCAGTCCGACGACATCATTACGTGGGTAGGCTGAAGGCACCCACCCCTAACGTGAACTGTGTCGCGTGTTGCAACACTCTGCATATACCGTCCATCTAAATACTACTACTACAGTGACTGTTCCTGCACAGTGGCAGCAAGCAGTCCACGGACCGACGGTTCAAGCTCAGACATAATCTCATCATCATCATACCACAAGCTTCAAGTTATTGAAAAGGCGGCACAGACAGAACAACACTGCCCAGCGCGTCCTGAATGGATGGCTCTACCGACACGCATCCTACAGACACCAAGTTGTTCCTTCTCTGCATCTGGTGCACCTCGGTGCCCTGGTACAGTTGCCGTAAGACGTTGATGATCTCCTCCGGTCGCAACGTAGGCTCCCTGACTAGATAACGGACAATCCGCTCGGCCGGCGGCCCATACTCAAGGGCCTTATACAGCCACATGAATATTTGCGCCCTTCTGGCTAGTATTTTGCGTCGTTGAACCATGGTGAGGCGAATAGCCGGTTCAGGCTCCGGCTTCTTGCTTCCCAGACTTGGCTCGGGACTTAGCATCCTTCTCCTCTCCGTCGCCACGGGCAGGTGACGTAGCGCTTGACTCCGCCTCCACCTCTGATCGCCACGCTGGAACCTCCTGCAGGGGCGCAACATACTTCCAGCATTCCACCGAGCTCAGGTCCACTCGCACCTGTGCGTACCAGTCGTCCCAGCTCCGTCCCTTAACTCCATCGATGAACGCCGGCGCTTTCCCTTGCAGAACAATGGTCGCCGCGTCCTTTTCTCTGGTAGTAGCAGAAGCACTCATAACCCAATGTAATATTAAACTCCGGTAGACGGTCTAGTTGGCAGAGGCCGGGTTAGAGCCGGTTCACTTCGGTAGTTGATGGTTGAGCAGATTGTGAGATTTTACTGAGATGATATAATTGCCGCTCTTTTATTGGCGAACAATATGAAGTAAACTGAAGCACGAGGTCGGCTGACCGGAGTAATTGTCCTAATACGCCCTACAGTAAAAATCAGTAAAGTCAGTAATGTCAGTCATATCGAAATAATATGAGAATCAGTCCTAACGAAATTCATTACAAATTGTAACTGCCGTCAGAAATTATTGCTCGGTAAACTACATTGTAATGGTTAGATTAAGGGATTTGAGGGGTGCGAGAGCTCTTCTACCGACGTCACAGTCTGCTAACATGTGACTAAGGTGCGTGAGTCACGCGTACCTATGCTATGGGCTGGGGCATAGCTTCGAATGGGACAACCCTGTTAGTGGAGCCGATGTATCGACTTCTACGAGAGTGTGAGGGAGTGGATAGTCGATAGGTGTGCCATGATAATAATATAATTTTTCATCATTTTTGTCTAAAATATATTTCCACAGACTTGAAGGATTATCTTTAATTATGTCACAGTTTGTACCTAATCTAAAGTAATCAAGGGGAGTGTTAGGTAATAGGTTGGTAACTAATATCTCCATGTATTTAACCGGGTTATACGGTTAGATCCCGTATCAGAACAATTAATGCCATCCAGGTTTCGGTGGATCGAGTGTGCATATCTGACCCCACAAAGTGGGTCCAGTTATTGTTCCGTTCTTAATACCTACCATTCGTTTCAGCCGTCCGTTACTGTTGGACGAGCTATAATCATTAAAGTCATTCTTCGGTATATCGTACGTCACACTCGTTACGGACCGATTCAGTATGACCTGGCCAGTATTACTAATTGGCAATTTAATGTGCGAGACGACATGATGGCTCAACTACGCGACTTCGTCACGCACTGCGACTTCCTGGAAGATCACGGGGAGCCGGTTGGAGTGAGCATGCAAATGCAGTTCGTCAAAACGGCGTTGCCAAGGTGTCCTGAGAAGCATCTATGGAAGCCATTTCTTGATGCGCAGGTGGCGGAACCGTCAAGTGATTGGGACTCTTTCGAGAGTGCCTTCCAGAGGCGGGTCATTGCGAACGATGCGCAGCGATCTGCAAACAAGGAAGAGGCTGCAATGTGGGCAGGGCAACAGGCGAAGGAGGGCAAGGGCGACAAGTGCGACAAGGGCAAGGTGAAGCTAGAATGCTATAACTGCGCCAAGCCACACAAGTATTTTCGATGCATGGAGAAATGTCGGATCCCTGGACACGATGATGTGGGAAAGAGCTGTCCTACGCTAAAGGACAGATACCACAAGAAAATTCCGAAGGGGGACAAGCCGCAGAAGGAAACGGCCAGGGATGATGGCGGGAAGGACCAAGGGCGCAAGGGGCCGAATGCCGGGAAGCGCCCTCCTGCCGCGGCCGTGTCATGCATGGCATTCACCCTGGAAGAAAGGAGATTAACGATGAAGGATCCTGTTCCGAGAAGTGTGGACGATGATGTGTACCTGGCGCCGGCGGCGGACGGATGGGGACTGAGGCATGTACCTAGGAAGGGCGAGAAGTCGTATGGGTACGCATATATGGCGCAGCGTGACACACCATTCCTGTTTGCTGAGCCACCGGAGGAGGAGATACAAGGGGATCACAGCAACGGCAGGGTGAACATCGCTGACTTCCTAACTGTGTTCAACAACGCATCGCGTGCGGAGCTACATTGGTGGCCATGGAAATGGTATTATAACCTGCGTATAACTCCGGACGATTGGGAGCACTGGGCCGTTGGGCTGGCGGGAGCTGAACCCTGTGACAAGGACACGCCAGTGCCATACGAATGTGAGGCGTGCAGCGTCACTCGACCTGGAAAGGCCAAGATGTGTTCAAGGTGCAAGCTGGTGGCGTACTGTGACAAAGACTGTCAGCGACTGGACTGGGCAGCTCACAAGGAGTTCTGTAACTGGACGCAAGGTGAAGGGAAAGAAGATTGGGCCAAGATTGTAGCCGGTGGTCGAGAGCCTCGGGGGTTGGGACCCCACAGCCTAAACGAGACGAGACGAAGGGGAGATGTGGCGTACAGAAGGTGATGAGGTACTGTCATGTCAAACCGGAAATGGGGGAGAACGCTAAGGCACTTCAGCCGAGGTTCAACGACATCCTACTTATGATGGGGCCACCTAAAGAAGCGAAATGAGTATGTTGAGGCAAGCTGGGAGAGTCTACAAGATGCGAAGAGACACGCGACCTCGGAGCCGGAACGGGTGTTGCTACGTGCCAAGAAGCGTTTCTTCCCCTGGGTATATCAACTGGCTTCGATTGAGGCGGAAAGGAAGGAGGCTTTGGCACAACGCCGGGCTATGCAAAACACATCAGCTACAACACTGGGTGAAAGTGGTGGCACTGGTGATGCGAGTGGCAGGCAGGGGAAGTTTACCTCTGCGGCGAGGCGAGTTTGACGATGGGAAGATGAACGAACGGTTATCACGTTGGAGAACGATGGAAGGGGAGACCCGGTGCCTCGCAGTGGGGGAGAGAAGAGAAGAAGCCGCCGAACACGCCACCTATGGAGGTGGACAGTGGAAGTGTGCAGGATGGTGACGTGGGATTGGCCGGGGGAGAACAACCTGCTCAAGAGGAAGGGGTTTCAAACGACGGGGCAGGACCTACGGCGAACATGGCATACGACACTGTGCAGGACGAAAGGCAAGACCTCTACGAAGTCTACATGGACTGTGGGTCGTCACAACATATGGTACCTCTGAGGGATGCGCTAATGGATGTCAGTGATGAGGACCTACGGCGGTAAGGGGAATATCTGGGTTGATTGGGCTAAAGGCTAAGGGGATCCCCGGAACACGTCATTCACTGGTATGAACGGTGAAGGTGGGCCCCAGGAAGTGGAGATGGGTGAAACCTACGTGTTACCGGCGTTGGACCGGACGCTATTCTCATCGGGGCGTTTGCAACGCGCGGGGTATGCAATTGTGATGCAGGGCAGCAAATTCTTCATCACGAAACGGCGAATCGATGTAGACCCGGGGGACAAAGTTCTGATTGGTATTTTCAACCCAGAAACCTATCAATATAAATTCACAACTGTGAACCCGCCGGGGTGGAGAAAGAAAAAAGGAGTGCTTCCCGTTTCCAGGAGCAACGCTGCCTTTTGGGCGACGAGCATGAAGCCTACCACTACTGTGGAAATGCAAGAGCGGCTCAATGACGTCGTCCACTTTGGGGAGACGATGGCGAGGCAATTCATGCGACAGAACAACTTGGTGCCAAAAGGGAAAGGGGAGGTGGTGAAGTGTGGCTGCCTCGGGTGTGCTACGACCAAGGTAAGGAAGCATTCAACGTTTGAGGGAGCTTCGCTGACTATCTGTGCAAAGGTGGGGGAAGACTGGAGTGCAGACGGCACCGGTCGAGTCTCATTTCCTCTCTACGGAGGGGTGCAATACTATCTGCTCTTTGGAAAACGTGTCCGGCTACATCAGAGGGAAATGGAATTCTACTCGTGCCTCTGAGTTCGCGTTACAACAGCTTAAGGACGTGCTGGTGTGGTCTGAAACCCAAACAGGCCATAAGGTGAAACAGTTCAGAACTGACAAAGAGTGGGTCTCGAAAGCAGTGAAGGAATACCTGACCAGCAAGGGTGTGGAGCAACGGCTACCAGTGAGAGCGGACCCGAATAAAGACGCATACGCGGAAGCTGGCATTCACATTGTCTTTTCACTGGCAGCTACGTTGTTGACGGCGAGAAGTGTACTTGTGTACTTCCTGCCGTTGGCGGTGCACTACGCTGTGTTCCTGATAAACATGCAAGGACGTGCAGGATATACAACAGACCTGCGCCACCTTTCTCGATCCTGACGCCCTTCGGATGTTTCTGTGTTTACTACAAGGGTGGAAAGAAGGGACAAGAGAAAGGGGTACCAGGGGTCTTCATGGGGGTGCATGTGGAGGAATCTGCTTACAAGTTATGAAGTTTCTGCGAGGGTAAGCTGGTTACGACTGTGGACATGGTGGTGAGGGACCCTGAAGTGCATGGTTGGCCTACACTCTACCCAAGGGGCAAGATGGCGTCGTCACTTCAGCACGCCTTCCAAACGGCACACCAAGTGGGAAAAATTGTCGACAAAAGTGACGATGTACCCAAGAAACTTTTCACTGACAGTGAGCGGAAGGTTTTAGACTCGCTCACTGACGTTAGCGGTTGGGAAGAGAACGAGGCGACGGAGGAAGTGGCAGACGTAGCAACCCGGGACGCCGTTGGGGAAGTGATGTTGGAGGGGTTACAGCACGTTCCAGCGGACGACTCGGGACTTGTCGAGCTGGTGGTCTACGACAAAGGGGTGTCTGGGGACGTTGGTGGAGATAAGAGAGAGGCAAGGGATTCTGCTGGAGGGGCAGCACCGACCGGTGAGCTAGAACCTTTGAGTAGTTCTGTGAGGAACGGGGACGTCAAGAGGGATGCAAGGGGTGTGCCTGTCGAGTGGACGGGGAGCAAAATCGATGTATCCAATATAGTCGTTGGAACGAGGAACAAAATGCAAACGAGATCGACCCGCTAGATTCATAATGTCGGTAGTTGACGGTAGCCAATCTAAACCTACATATGCTTATTAATAAAATCACTAAGCGACAGTGTGTCACTTGAGTAGTTTATCAAAATAGATTTACTGAAAATGACAATGCAAACGGAATACTAAAATAGAAAAGTAGTCCAAAGAAAGTAGGACACTGTAAAACTATTGAGCAAGCAGTCATATTGAATTCTATTACAGTCGTCTTGAATTCTGTACCTGATGGTAAAGGTTGTGCATTTCATAGACCAATAGTAGAAGGGAAAAGATGACTGCCAATATAAAGGTAATATAATGAAATAAGTGGAAAACGAAATACAAATGTGGAAAATCATCCGTACAGAGTAAATTGGTAATGGTAAATATGTTAACGGGAAAATGTCCAATCAAATATGATTCTAACCGGTAACAGAACTTGAAATATAATACACATATATTACAGTTCAATACCCCCCCCTGAATCATGTATCAGTGACAAGAATAGCGTGAGAACGCACAGTGAAAGTAATATAGTATAAAAACGCTTTATAAAGAGAGATAGCTGCAACGCAGCGAATCTATCAAGTCCTATGCTGTCACAGCATAATACGGGTCCTTGACTTAAAATAAAAGGAAAACAGTCCCACTCAGGGCTTGCACCGTGACCGATGAGCAAGTCTGGGAAAACAAACGCTGCAGCAAATTCGCAGAAGCAACTCGAAGTGAAGTAGATCCTTTCGTCAGAATGGACTCCCAGCTATAGCAGAGTTGATTTGTGACTCTACTGCAAGAAGCCCGTTATGAGTTTGTGGATACGGTCGTTAATTTCTTCCTGTCTACGCTTTCAACCGTTCAGCCATCTCAACTAACCCATTGTGAAGTCGCCAGTAAAAGCCGTACATAGGACGAACGATCATCACACAACGGTTTGAGACTGTGGTGCGTTCGAGCTCTCCGCAGGAAAAGATTCCTCCTTTATATTAATACTTTACCCGGAACGGTGTTGAAGACCGGAGCACTTTGTGACTTGCTTAGTTTGGCAAATCTGAAATACTTTACTAAACACAGATTGAGGTACAAAAGAGGCGCGAACTAAGAGCGTGTGTCCTGACCTGATTGCTACAATTGACCTAATCAGTCTAATCATAATAACTCAAGTCCATTGACCAATGTCAGTCCTAACAATTTAATTCTAGGTCCTCAATTGTGAAAATGATACGGCCTATTGAATTATATTACCAGTTCTATTCTATCAAAGAAGTGGGATTAAAGCTGTCCCTAATTCATTAGGACGTCAAAATACAATCTACTTGTAATACTACTATCTTCTCTGTCTCATACTCATGTAGCAAGAGTCAAACAGAGCGTCCTGTTAAGCGATCAGCTCCACGCTTGAATACTGAAGGGCTGGTGATCTTCTTTGACAGTATGTCAGCCCTGTTCTCTTCGGATGGCACCCACTTGACCACCACCTCCCCCTTCTGTATCGCCTCAGTGAGATGATAATGCCTAAGCGCAATGTGCCTGAGCCGCTTTGCAAACACCGAGTTGGGTGCCATGCTGACAGTCGCTTGGTTGTCCACCCTGAGCATCGGCACTTCATCGAGCTCCTTCTTGAGGGGGTTACCCTCAGACCATGGCAAAGACCGCAACACATTCCTCACTGCTTCCAAGTCATGCAAGACTTCATACGCCGCATATGTTTCGCTCTCTTGCGTTCCCGTTGCTAAATGGTTCTGGGTTGTCGACCTAACCGACACCGGGCCTTCAGCCAAAAACACTACCCCACCCGTCTTTGAGTACATCTTTTCACCATTCCCGAGTGACGAGTCAGAGTCCGCCTCCAGCCTCCTATTACCGCTAGATGCAAACCTGACGCCCCTGTTCCTCACTTACACAAAGTAACGCAACAGCTGTTCCGCTCCACAGTAGTCGAACTTTTACCTACTAGCTTGATACTCAGCAATCGACGCAATCGCCGCCACCGCTTCTGGTACGCTCGCCTTAAGATAAACGAAACTCCCCACAATCAGAATCTTGCGGGTCATACTCAACCAACGCCGGCACCATCTTCGACCCTTCCGGCAGCCAAGGCGTCTTGGCTGGCATCCACTGGCGTCCATCGTTCCTCTTGAATCGCTGCAGCAACGTGTCGATATACTGCCTTTGGAATAAAGTGATTGAGTACACTCCATTGACCCTTTTACACTCGAACTCAATCGAAAGAAACTCTTTCACAAGCCCAAGGTCTTTGACAGTCCCCCACTCACCGTCAAGCTCTTTCACATACTTTTCCCTGCTGCCCTTTGAAGCTGCAGCGTGAATGCTGTCATCCACGTGATACGTGAGCACCTCTGTCTTGTCAGTCTCTTCATCAGCCCTCGCAAACACCACCGGATCCACTATGCTCTGTTGGAAGCCCAGCTTCTTCTGCGTTGGGACCACTCTGTCGTTCCAATAAACATGACCAGATGGCTTGAGACCATTTACGCCCCCTACTACCTCCCATACCATATTAGGAGGCACATACCCTGCTGGAGGACACAACCATACCGGTATACGAAGCTCGACGGCTTTATCGACTCAGGAATCTGAGACGATCGCAATGTCATCGGCGGCTCGCAACACAATCGCGATTCAGAATTTTTGCAGTGAATTAGGAATACCGTTACCGCGGCCATCAACGGTATACGGGGACAATCAAGGTTCGATTTTGACTACGACGAATGGCTTTGGAAGCCAGAGATCCAGACATTTATCGCTCAAGCATCACTATATAGTCGAGTTGGAGAGAACAGGTCGTATCACAAGTCGGAAGATCGGGACGGCGGAGAATCTAGCAGACATCTTTACAAAAGCTTTGCCTGCACCGCAGTATTTAAATCTAGTTAATCAATTTACTGTCCGACTTGCTGATTACTTGCCTGCGGATGTAGACAACTGACGAGATGGAATGTACGGATAATTGGCTTACGATTAAAGTCACATTTTTTATTTTCCTGTGACTTGATCCCAACTATCAACTATAGTAGCTTCGCTTGGCGATTTGTACAAAATACATGAAATTAATTACCGAGAAGTGTACTCTAACAACGATGGGGAGTGTCACACCTAGAAGGGAGGGTGAGCGATGGAGAATTTGAATTAATGTCATGAATAATGAAAGCTAAGGAATTCTCTCTTATGACTATCATGAGCGGTAATAATGCTATTCTGCGAATGCTCGACATGAGACGCGATCGATTCCGCCCGTGAAGGGACGAGGTACTGAGTTCGGGGGGAGTGTAGGACCACAAAGTCCGTGATATTTTAGTCCTTCTTATTATTAACCGTGGAACTCAGAATTGCCACATTATTGCCACTTTTACCTGAGCATTACCGATTTATTATTAATGGATAATGCCGATTATTATCGTAATTGTTTCTTTGAAACACAGCAGTATTGCCAATTTGTTGCTTACTTTGCTTCACCCGCACCGAACGATCTTATTGTCACATGTCTCTAGAACAGTGACCATGCTTCACTCTATTACATTCACACCATGGTCATATTGACTGTCAGATATTGTGTTTCTATAAATTCTAGAATATGAAACCATGTGATTTATTATATTCCGTTACATTACAATTAATTTCCATCTGATTAAAGTGTTTTTATTGAAACTAGGAAGTCCATTAGTTTAATCCCACACATTATCGACCGGTCATGGATTATTCTAGCCCATTGGCATATGCTGATGCTGTAGGCATTAAGCTAATAGGCAGAGATGGTAGTGTAGAAAGTGCGAGAGAAGAGTGCAGAATGTGTGAGCCATGCATGATTGCCAAGGCTAGCGTGTTGCCTCGTTTTGCTTCCAATCATTTGCCTAGAGCAGAGAGAGTGGGAGAGATGTTGTATTGCGATACGCAAGGCCCGTGGAGAGTCATGTCAAGAGAGGGGAGGAGATATAAATTCACGGTTATGAACGATTTCTCGGGCTACGCTCTTGATTTCTATTTAAGACATAAAAATGAATTTATTTCTTGCATACATAAAGCAATAGCGTTAACGTTCACAGAGAGACAGACAGAAAATAAAGTTAAAGTTATAGTTTGCGATCAGGAATTCACCGCCCCAAGAGAGATCAGTCAGAAGTATAGCGATATTATTTGGAAAGATGCAGCAACAGCTGATAAAGATGGTAATGCGAGAGCTGAGAGAATAAGCGGGGTGACGGGGGGGCCTGCTCGCGCACTTAGGCAGCATGCTCTATTTCCGCCCCAAGTTCTGTGCAGAATGGAGCATACAGTCACTGTGCTTTACAATATATTACCTATAACTAAAGGACAGCATAAGGGCACGTCACCTTACCAATTACTATTCAAACGTGCGCCGCCATTGCACCAATTACGTCGCCAATTGGGTGCATGGGTATGATGCACGTAGGAAAAGCAAATGGTAAAGGATCCATGCCCGGTAAGTTAGTAAAGTAAGTAGGATACGATATGCATCGCAATTTGTACAGAGTTTGGGACGGACAGAAGGTTTTATCAGGCGTTAGAAATGTTCGTTTCGATCTGAGTAGGGTAGGTGCTCAGGTAGTTTGGGAAGATGCAACTGAGGGGGAGATAGACACACAGCCAGAATTTGACGATGAACAAGACTAAAGCAACACACAGGGGTTCTCAGACACAGGGATAGCTATAGGAACTAGCCAGGTAGCTGATTTTGAGCCCAGTTCCTCTGATATTCCAGTTGCACCATTCCCACTCAGTCCCACCACTACACCGCATGTAGACAGTGAGATAGAAGATAAGGTAGAGGCTAAGCTAGAGACTGATCATGAACCTCACGAGGTTGATGCAGTCTAGGGGAGCAAATAGATGAGCGCATTAGTATAGGGCCCTTGCCCATAGATATGAATAGCCCTAGCGCACAACATGACCCCACACCTCAGTATGTAGAGGTTAAGGCCCCAGCCAAGGGATTAACATGGGAACAGAGTGACAAGGTGTCAGAAGCGAACATAGTTAGCGGAAAGAGAGTGAGAAAGCAAGTAGATGTATCCCGCATATCTACACATCATGTTACTACTATGTATGACATGGATGACTGCATTTCACATGAAGAAGCGAGTGAGTGGATGCGTTACATACATTTACAGCCAGACTTAGCAATAGAGGGTATGACACTCAAAGATCTACAGGCAGGGATAGATAAAGAGTTACGTTCTATAGCGGAGTTCAAGACCTACCAATGGGTAGGTGAAAGCGAGGCTAGGAAAGCCGGAGTTAAGATAGTTGGGTTAACCTGGGTGCATACGGTCAAAACGGACCAATATGGGCTACGGTTCGTCAAGTCACGTTTGTCCTTAAGGGGAGATCAATTGCAACCGAGTATAAGTTATAATCCTGAACAGCTTTATGTACCATGCGCTAACCACAGATCAGTTTTGCTGTACTGCAAGATGGCAGTCAGTTACGGTAGGAGACTTCAAAAACGCCTATCTTAATGCCGACATGATAGAAGCCATATATGCTCGACCACCTCATGGTGCATCCTTGATTGGGAGAGTAGGGAAGATATGGAAGGTTGTCAAAGCGTTATACGGCGCGCTCCAGGCAGGGAAGCGCTGGTATGACATATTTTCCGGACTTCTCAGACAGTTAGACTTCATAACGCTTCAATCCGACCCATGCATGTTTATGGAGAAAGGAGTGAGCTTAGGTGAAGGAATAGTAGGTGTCTTTCATGTAGACGATCTCATTTTCATGGCATCTAACAAACAGGCCTATGATAGATTTTGCGAGAGACTTGAGATGAATTTCCCCATCAAAAGACTCTGTTTGGCAAAGGAATTCAAGGGTATGGAAATAATTCAGACAAAGTCGGAAATAATTCTAAGTCAGCAAAGTTACGCTCAAAAAGTTGTGAAATTTTACGGATATGAACATTGCAAGCCCAGCGCAACACCCGGATCGAAAACCGACCCGATGCTGATGGACACGCAAGCTAGACTTAGACAGTTTTCCATTCCACAGATAGTCGGGAGTTTACTCTTTTTAGCCAAGATGACTAGGCCGGATATAGAGGAAGCACTCAATTCTGCAAGCGTATTGCAGACTGCAGATGTGGGGAAGACTTATGCCACGTTAGGGAAGATCATCCGATACCTGAAGAATGATAGAGTACTTAGGTTCAGTACGAAGGAGCATAGTGCGGTAGGGAAGGTAGGACCGGTAGGACCCATGACAGTTTGGCCCGATGCGGCTCACAGGGTTTGTTTAAAGACGGGGAAATCTCGAACTGGGTACGTAGTATTAGTAGGAGGGGATTCCGTAGGTTGGCTGTCTAAAAGGCAGTCGAAAGTTGCACTGTCTTCGGACGATGCGGAAATTTTCGCAGCTAACGAGGCACTAAGGGAAGCAATGGCAATTCGCAACATGCGAAGTGAATTAGGCACCCCTGAGCCCAAACCGTTTGACGTTCATCAGGATAACGCACAGAACATACTAGCCGCCCAACGCGGGTTAGCCGGACCACGCACTAAACACTTGCCTTTAGAAAAACACTACATACACGAGCTAGAACAGGAAGGCATAGCTAAGTTTAGGAAGGTGGGTACCAAAGGACAGTTAGGGGATGTTTTGACCAAGTATTCGCCCAAGGATCAAGCGGACGCGTTGTTGGACGTGTTCTGCCCCAAATTGGATTTGGAAGCGCTTAGAAAGATAGCGCTCACGGACTGACAGAATAGACATAGCCTTAGTAGGGGTACAAGCCAGAAATTGCAAATTCATAGGACCGGGGGCCCGAAATGAGTCCCAACGCTCAATATCGGCTTTGCTTTACATACTACGAGGGTCAGCCTCGCTATTTTTACATACCCCAGCTTTGTAGGTTGTGTTTCGCACTTGGTTCAGCCGAATCGGAAGTGGGCTGCGTCATCAGTCGACTTAGTGCTTCTGGAGACAAAGTCGCTAAGTAGCCTTTGGCTCTTAGTGATTTTGTGTCCAAAAGCACTCTTGTAGCTTGATAGAACTTGCCACCACGAATATTTGTGCTTTTGGTGTGTTTTTGCCGTGCGCTACCCCTTTCCCCGTTGATAGGAATTATAGGTAGTCGAGCGAGAAACGAGCCCAGGGGACAAGACAAAGTTCGAGGCAAGCGGACCCTGACGCGAATCCTGTGTGCGGATCCTTAGTTTATAGTATATTATAACTTAGTAATAATACATTGTCGCATTTCCTGCAAGGTGTCTATCAAATTATAACTTTTCACATAATTTTTTTTGAAAGCTACCCCTTGCCGGGGAAATGCTGACAAAATTATTTTTGCTAAGTCACTTTTATTAAACTTGCTCAATATCATTTATTTTCTGTTAGAACTCCTTGTACTACAGCTAATGCATTAATTTGGCATGTTTATTTGCTATATTTCATATTTTCTATACATTTGCCTTCATAACTTTTATTGTAGTATTTAATCCACATTTTATATGTCATTATGTGATGTCCGTGTCTGTACCTAATAAATATGGACGTTACGCTTATCATATAATCATCAGGGACATCTAAATCATTAAATTTCACCATAAATTGTATTACCATATCAATATCTACTAAGTCGACCTATTGACTTATTATATTTGATTATATGTTGTGTAACTCTCCGATGCATGATCATACATCAAGTTTCAGCGGGGATGGGCGGGACTTTTACCTTTTTCAATTGAGAGGTTAGATGAGCGTAGTTTATAATCGTCTTCTCGTCAGAGAGGCCTTGCCTTACCATGGGACGCCAGCCTTGCATGTAATCTAACCGATATATGCATGCCGCGGTAAGTGGGGTAGCCACTTCTGACATTACATCTCAGAGAGAGTGAGGGTAAGTAAGTCGCGACCCGACAATCTTTAGGGTCTGGCTTTGTTTCACCGCCAACGTGAGTGATAGAGCATAGACATGCTAATTCTTTTATGATCATAAGGTCCTTGGTGCGGACATAATAATAAAATATTTTTATTACTAAGCAGACAAGGCAGATAAGTTTACGTTCTTTTAGGGGGAGCGTCGGAGATATACGGTTACCGAGAATATCCGTTACTGGATTTGTCTTTTATGGCAAATTCACGCAGAGCCATTCTCTGCCGGCCCTCCTTGCTATTTGCCAACATATTACCATATTTTACTGCTAGTACGGGAATGATGTACAACTTACAGCGGCACAATCCACAATTCATCCCTTCTAGACATTCTAGTTTTATCAAGAATAGAGATGGTCCTCTGTAGACTAACCAGCTGTAGAACGGATAGCTTTAGATGGAACGGATAGGATTCGTAGTTCTTGTGTTCAAGCAGCACTGTTTGTACTTCAGTATTAAAAGGTAAACACACTGCAAAAGTGAACTGTGAACACTTGGAATACAATAACGGAATAGTAATACTGGGACGCTAGTATTGACTAGTTATTGCTTATAGAGTGTGGTCAATTGCTTCACGGCATTGCCCACCCTCTGCGCAAATTACCTTTTAATCCGGCAAGTACCGTTGCCGGTCAGCCAGTAGGTCTTCCGGCTCGGAAGATTTGCAACTCTGTCGATTTCTGATTTACGTCCGGAACAATCCTCTCAGTTCGGATCACTGATTTTATTTATTAGCGAATATAGTCAGTCGCCGCCTTTCACGGTTATGCAGCCTTGATTGCTAACGACCCCATGAGCAAGACCCAGACCCCCAAACTGCTCAACCTTGGAAGCGTACCCACGCTCAAACCCAACGAACGACTTTACCAGGAGTGGAAATTTCAGTTCCAATCCTTTACCTACGGAGATAGCGCAGAGATGGGAGACATGGTGGCCTCCATGTTTGAGGAACCGGACAAAGCCATAGCCAAATTCCCTTACGACCCTGCAGAAATCCGTATTGTCGAAGACTGGTCAGAGTCATCAGATGACGAGCCGGAAACACAACACCCGAAAGAGAACGAGAAGGACAAGCCTAAACAGCAAGGCAAAGCTGCCAGCGCACAGAAAGGTAGTTCCTCAGCACTCTTGAAAACAGACGACGAAGTGGAAGAAGAGAGAAAGGCCAGACGAGCACAGACAACCAGGAAGAGAGCCCATTCCAGAAAAAAGAAGACAGACAAACAATAAAATACTTTGCGGCCCGGCCCTGGCTCTGGCCCAGGCCGAGCCCGTGGTAGCAGCAGACGCCCAGGTAGAACATGGCGTCTACATCGTCCTGGGCGGCCGCCCTCTGGAACCACTTGACCGATCAACACAAGGGTTAGCTTTGTAGACTGGTAGCCTAGTAATCTTCGTCTGGTTACACCCTACACAAGCAGTTGTGAGTTTTTCTCGCCAATTTTCCCCAACGATAGACCTGTTGTTGTTTTTGGCCCACTGTTCCATTACGCGTACTCCCGCGTGCCCTAACATACGATGTAATTCCATTGCCGAAATGGGTCGCAATTATTGCGTGGGCCTAATGGAAAAATTAACCACGGCCTGTGCGTTGTCTAGGACGGGGTTGTACCGTCTTTCGAAGTCGAGGGGCCTGTCAGACGCAGCGTCCAAACGATATAATTTGTTCGCCATCATACGTCCACGACATACTACATTCCGTGGATTTATGCTTACATTCTCACGCAACACAACCACCTGTCTGTTTTGGAAAATAGTAGTGTCACCGTGAGTATGATGCAATACGCTTGGGGAAAGAAATCAGTATGGTGTTTTGTTGCTTACCAGTGCGTCTTGTAGGTGTAGGGTCGTTTTGTTGCGCTGTCCATCTATCACCGGTAGCTTGGCGTCTGCCGTCACGTTGACTTGCATCGCGTGCTCCGTGATGCCCGCCAGGTGTACTGTCTTCACAGTTCTCACCCTATCCATAGGCATTGTGTTGTGTACAAGTGTCCTATTGCATCCGGAGTCTAGTATTGTTGGTACCGATGCTATGTCGCCCGCTGTGTAGGCTACTGGTTTGTCAACGCCTTGTGCGCCTTCTGCGCTGTCCTCCGCTATCACAGCAGTAGGATCAACAATTGGTGCTGTAAACGTAGTATGCACTCTGGATGGCTGAAAGTCAGGTTGTTCTTTTAACTCTCTCGCATATGAATGTAGAATAGTTGGAGGGGATATGATACCATAATCCGTAAATCCATACAAACGTCTGTACACTTCTCGCAACTGTTTCGTGTCGTACCTTGCTGGCAGCTGATACCTTGTCCCCGTCGGCCCGTCCTGCACAATCTCATACCTGGTCAGTCTTTGAAATGCGAAGATTGCGTAGTCATAACTGACTGAGCCTATGCCACACGGAGGCAAAAACGCTGTGAAGTGTCACTAATAAGCCGCGCATTTATATCAATCCAATCGCAGGCTCAATCCAATGAATGTTGAAGCCCAATCGCAGGCTCCAGTATTCCATCTCCATGATGGTCGCATGCCTAAAACAAAAATGAACGTCGAAGACCCAAAACCATGGGCACTCGGCAATGATGGAGTGGGATCGCGGCCTATTTGTAACAACAATTTGTCGGTCATTCAATTTTATCGGAAATAAAACATCGGTGGTCGCCTGCTTGTTTCCCCTGCCGGTCGCCCTACAGGCGTCATTCTATGCTCTATATATACCTGTGAGTGTGGTATTGTGAAGTGTGGTAACCAAGCCAATGAAGGTATCCCCTTCGCAATGTGTTTTCGCTCGGGTACCAGGGCTCCTCCCGGGGTATGCTTTGGGCGACCACCCATTTAGGGCAACGGGAACCTTTACCGTTCTTTTGCAAGATCTCTCCGGGCTACATAGCAAGTCTATCTACGCAGGTTAGATACATGCTTTAATAACACGTATGTATCGCAAAACTGAAACCGTAGCAGAAAGCTGCCACGTCACGAAACTAACTCAGCTACTGGTTGTCGCGCTAACCCTGTCTAACTACTGAGTTGAGTGGTTTATAAGACTGATGTATTATTGACTGGCACTTGAAGTATTAATAACGTTCCAGTCTCTTTCAAAGTCTTGCGCTTTGATGTTCTTACTAACCCCGGAAATTGAACCGAACTTTCCTCTTACTGCCTCTATCAATTCTATCGGGCCTGTCACTGTCTTTGTTCGCAAGTAACGCACGACAATAGGGTGTGAGAAAGCAACAGAGAGAATGAGTTGTAGTTGTCTCATGCGTTCATAATGCTTCTTCTCTTTCGTGATCGTTCTTACTCTTAAGGTGTGAGTGCGCTTTGACTCTCTTCTCTGCTCTCTCTTTAGTCTCTTTGCTCTTTTCTCTTTCCACTGCGCTTTCGCTTCTTCATACATCTTAGCTTAATCTTTCTGTTTTTCGATAGTTGTTTTAGAGTCAGCTTTCTTTATTCTGGGTCTCGGTCTACTCGCATCCGATGCATCTCCGTCGGAGTCTGTATCTGGGGTGTCTTCAGGCTCTGGTTCATCGGGCAACTCCCACTCCTCTACTTCCATTGCCTTAGCAGGATCGTAGGGATATTTCGCATTTGCTTTTACTGTATCTGTAAGTGCAAGCTTCACACACTCTCCGTGCCAGGCACTAATGCACTTGGCATAGTTCTCAAGCTTGTAGCAAAAGTCGGAATAATTCCGTGTGGTACCATCTAACTGCGGAATATATTCTTGCTTTAAACCGTGTGACATATGTTTTTCGGTTCCAAGGCTCACAACCTTTGGTTGGGCGACCACCCATTTATGGCAACGGGAACCTTTACCGATGTTTTGCAAAATCTCTCCGGGCTACATAGCAGGTTAGATACACGCTTTAATAACACGTATGTATCGCAGAACTGAAACCGTAGCAGAAAGCTGCCACGGCAAGAAACAAACTCAGCTACTGGTTGTCGCGCTAACACTGTCTAACTACTGAGTTGAGTGGATTATAAGACTGATGTATTATTGACTGGCACTTGAAGTATTAATAACGTTCCCAGTCTATATTGGTAATAGTTACTGTCCTGCCAATTGACAAATTAACTATCCAGGTAACGGTGGTTAAAATAGTTATGACTAACGGTATGATGTAGTTGGTTGGCATTATGCCTGATGATCCATATATTCACCAGGTGTCTAGAAAGTACCGGACACTAACGCAGAGGACGGTCGGTTGATCAATCCGGTTACTTAACCTAGACTCAAGGAACTATAAGTCTCATGAATATAGTTTACTGATAATGGATAACGATCCAATCCAATAATTCCAATTATGTATTGTACTAGTAGGTACAGATACCGTGCCAAGTTGTGTACAGTGTCCAAGATTTTTACACTGTAAAGACAATTTTGTGAATATCTGGAACCATCCGATAATAAAGGCAATATTAAGGCATTGTACCAGTATATAATGGTAATGTATGAAAGGTATCCGATTAGGTAAAGTGGCAATACTTAAGGATATTAGAGTTCTATGGCGT
This sequence comes from Paulinella micropora, assembly GCA_019918135.1. Classification (NCBI taxonomy): domain Eukaryota; phylum Cercozoa; class Imbricatea; order Euglyphida; family Paulinellidae; genus Paulinella; species Paulinella micropora. Next base: position 128,820 of record WBZZ01004500.1, read on the forward strand.
GACATGCTGTGACATGTAATGTTGTATTATATACAGCACATGAATATGGTATATTATGTGCAATGCCCCCCCCCCCCCCCCGAACTCAATATCCGTACTGTCGCCAAATCCTTTATTCCCCCCCCCCCGAAATTTATATCCGTTCAAATGAATGAAATACATGCACATATATATGGAATGCAAATTGAAAAGGATTTGCAAACATGTTGGGGTAGATATGATCAGTAAATGTGTAATATAATTTAAGAATCATGTGCAAAAAATGCAAATGAAATTAAACTATGAAATGACACAAAGCAAATATGTTCATGGCATAGCTGTATAACATATAAGCAAACTATAACTATACCGAGCTAAGCACGTAGGCAGAGTCCTGGGTCTGAAAATGAAATTGCATCGCACCAGAACATTAAAGGTCCTGATTAGTACTGGAAAAAAAAATGCAAACGATAAATTGTCGAATTAAATGTCCGCGCACGAGGGCCAGAGAGGGCCACGGGTCCAAAGGAAGTCCCAAAGGCGCAAGAAAATAACGAACGTAGCCGAAAGACGAAACTAAAGTACAGGTCAAATGCGGAGTCGCGTCGTCGTACGGCACAGCTGCGTTTAAAACGGAAAGGCGCAGTCGTTTGGATAATGGTCGTTGGTGTCCAAATAACGAAAAGAAACGCAACATAATACTCGTCTGGTCGTCCATGACTTATGGACGGACTGGCCGACAGTTAGTTCAAGGTCACAGCAGCGTCGTAACATGAGCAAGAGTGAAACACGGACGCAGGACAAAATGAAAGACAAAATACAATATGCATGTACGCGTCATGCATCTATATTATGACATAGATCAACTCAAAATTTCTTGAGCGCTTCCCGCAAAGGGGTATCGTTCGGAAAATTTCAAAGAGTTCCTATACTAGGACAGGAAAGAAAGAAAGAAAATGTAAAAGCTGTTGGTCAGTTGGACAGTTTATAGTCATGCTGGACTATGCGTCACGTTCCCTTTCCAAGACGAAAGCAAAAACCGGTAGCTCGTTCAAACGAAAGCAAATGTTTCCCCCCCCCCCCCCCCCCGGCCGGTCGGGAAAAAAAACAAACAAAGCAGCAGAGAAATGAATCCCTGTTCACGCACGAGAGGCAAAAGATACACGAAGGGGGAAGACAAAATTTCCAACTCCAACCAAAAGTAAAAGTGGTGTCAAACTACGTGGCGGTGCCTGTCCACTCGAGGGCCAAAGCGAAGAAAAGGGGCGAAGATCGTCCGTCACCGAGCCAAAAACGAGGCCCAAAGTCACGTTGCTCCTTTCCTAAGCTCCTCCAGTCTGCATGAAGAGAGAACAACGAGTTCGGAAGCAAAGAGGAGGGCAGGGGAACAAAGAACTTCCCTGTTATGGTGTGTGTTCCCGATACACACACCAAATCGAAGGCCGAAGGCTCTCCTGCTCACATCTGCATTGAAAACAGAAATGGTGGGGAGCAGGAGCACAAAGGGAACAAAAAGAACAAATACCTCCCTGTCAGTGTGTGTTTTATGGACAAAGACACAAACACGAAGGCCAAAACGGTGAACGCCGCCAGGCCAGCACTCCTCAAGGTAGTAGTCGTAGCAGTAGGTCCCGGTCCCAAACGAATCGAGTTGGGTAGCCCAGACGTTGACGAAAGTCATGGAGACCATGCTGTGAGGCCAGGGCAGGCGACGTCACCACTTTTTCTAAATAGAAGGTGAAAAGAGAGAGGAAGCAGGTAAGTAGGTATGTCTGTACATACATCTCTCTCTTCATGATGATGTTGTCACATTTCAACGAAACATAAGTGAACAACAAAGAAAAACAATTCAAACTACACAAATTACGTGTTTTATTTGTGTGAACACAAGCATGAACAACAGACAAATGCTTGAAGACATGATGACAGAACGTATGTGGAAAAAGTTCACGTGAAAATGACCCATTGTCAACCGTATCATCTATTCCACACCACAGACCAGACAATTCGTTCGTGTGTGAAAACACAATAGAACACAACATAAAAAGTTATTTGTACAAGCTGATGCTGCTACATTACTACTACAGTAACTGCTACTAGCTTTTTGTCTGTGAGTTAAGGGAACGAGAGAGAGAGAGAGAGAGAGAGAGAAAGAGAGAAAAAGAGAGAGAGAGAGACTGATAGAGTTGAAAAGGGGTCACGACCCTCAGACACTATTACTATAATAATATTATGCATTGTTTATGTTGTAAGAAGATGATTACCGCTTTTTTACAGTCATTTTTTGCAATGTCTGTAAAGAAACAGCCTTTTCGGACCCAAATCGCCAAAAATCAACAAACAAGAAATCCTACCGCCGTAGGAGGTAAATCAACAAGAAATCAAGTAGAAATCAAAAAGGAAGCGAAAAGGAAGAATGAAGAGCTATGAAGCAAGAAGATATGATAGAAACAAGGAAATATGGAATGGAACAAAAACCACACATCACATTGATAATAACAAAAAACACAATACCACCCAAAAATAAATAGCAGAAAATTAGGAAAAAAGAAAACAAATGACGACAGAACTCGGAACAGAATTTTTTAACTGTAGCCATATCGGCCCACCAAAACGAGAAAGGCATTTCAAACCACTCACCAGACAAATTAGAAATAGAACATCTAGAACATAATCCAATCGGTCCAAGTAAGGATTATATGGAATACCTAATAACAAAAAATGAAAAAATGGAAATAAAAAAAAGAAACCGACCACCTAAACCTTTTTCCCTGCGACAAAAATCGTCGGCACTCGCCAGAGTTCAGAAACCAAAAAAGACAAGAAGTCTGCATCACCAAGGTAAGTCAAAATGAGCGAGAGTTTGATTAGTAAAGAAAATAGAACCATTGATGATTATGTTTTTATGTTTGAAACTTCTAAGCAAGGTAAAGATAAATTAAGAAAGATTGTCTTTACAGCAGAAGAAAAAATAAATAAAATCAATAAAGAAATAGAACTACTAATAACAAAAAGAAATCAAGAGCGAGTAAAGTTGGAAGGTGCTAATAAAGTATTGAAAAAAATAGTTGATGAAGGAAATGATGTAGAAGAAGATAGGAGATTTGAGTTGGAGAGAAAAAGTAAATTAATCAGAAAGGAGAAAAAATTGAAATGTTTAAGACTTGGAAAAAAGATAATAGATATGAGTATGATGAAGTAGTGATAAATAAAATAAGAAAAGGAATAGATGAAGAAGGATTGACTTTTAATAAATCCTTTATTCGTTATTCAGATTATGACTTACATAAGTTAAATGAAAATGCTAATATGTATAAATGTATGAGAGAGAGTGAGAACAGTGGTATAAACCACTAAGCCCCTTATCACATAGTGCTATATAAGTAGTGTGTATATATTTTATCCAAAAAAAAAATCGGGCGAAAGCCCCCCAACTTACAAAGAAATTTATTCGTATGTTGTTGTTGTAGAATGGATGATTTAGCTTCTGCTTTGGAAGGTGTCCAGATTGACCAAGCCGACCCAACCCCTGGCCAACCCCAGCCCGACCCAGCCCCTGGCCAACCCCAGCCCGACCCAGCCCCTGGCCAACCCCAGCCCGACCCAGCCCCTGGCCTGCCCGACCCCAACACAGCCGACCCCAACCCAGCCGACCCCAACCCAGCCGACCAGCCCAACCCCGTCCAGCTTGAAGACGACATCCCAAATGGGTGGAGAAAGTTTGGAGATGTTGGAGAGCTATTCAGACAAACTGATAATTCAAGGTTCGTCGGGCTTCCGAGAGAATTTCTTCGGGCAGATAAGAAGGTGAAATTTTGGGGAAAGAAGCCAGCTGTTTTTGCTGATGAGAAAGATTACTTTTTCACACACATTAAAAGAAATAGGCTGATTGAAAAACCAAAACACGAATTTCACTTTCTTGTTTCCGTTCGCAACCCTGATGAGTTGATTATTTTCAATTCAATCACGGCAATCAACAGAGTTTTGAAAGCTCGCGCATATCAAATCAACTGGATTATTCCTATCGGTCGTTATATTTAATTAAATAATCGTTCTCACAAATCAAGTATTACTTTTGCTTTTCTTTCTCTACGGCTAGTTCGGACATTCTCAGGTTGGATGTCTTCACGGTTTAATAATTCTTTCGTTTTCTTTTGTTTTGTTAAATCTTTAACTTGTTCGTTTATTTGCTTTTCTTCGTCGGCTGGTTTATCAAATTTGGTCTTTAATAGTTCCCTAGGACTGACCAACTCGTCTGAATTTAATATTAATTTGAAGCCCTTTCTTCCGACGACGGTGTAAATCTGCTTACTGTATTGTTTCCCCCCTTTCGAAAATAAATTCCGTTTCAATTCCTTTCGCACTTTATCTCCTTTTTGAAATTCTTCTATTAAATGGTCTCGCTGAATTCGTTGTTTATTTTCATTAACACCCTTAAATACATCAATCGGCTTAGCTTGAATTGTTTTATGAAACAGCATATTATAAGCATCTACCATATCATCAATCCAAGAAAGCCAATCAAAATTGCCATTAGTTTCAAATAGAATGTCAAGCCACCGTCTTATAGTCCGTATTACTCTATCTACGATAGCAAGAGCCCGATGGTCGCCCACTTCAACCGTTCGGTGGTCAATATTATTCTCTCTGAAATAATCCTTAACCATTCCTTTATATTCACTTCCGCTGTCGGTAGTAATGCTTTTTGGTGTATATGGTATTGATTTTAAAGCCATATAAACTTCCTTAGCCTTTTTGTTTTTAAGTGGTTTAATGATTAAAAATCTGCTGTGAGTGTCAATCCAAAACAACATCCAAGCATAGCCTTTATTTCCTTTCTTGTCTTTAAGTTTTGACATATCCGCCAAATCTACAAATACTTGTTTAAGTGGTTTGTCTGCCCATATCGTATTCCATTTATCGGTCGGTAATCTTTTTTGATAATGAATTTCAAGTGCTTGTTGCTCCTTTCTTTCATCCTCGTCATCTACAACTTCATCCTTGCTATTGTTTTGCGGATTGCTGTGTTTGTAATCCATTGTAGGGACACCCTACGACCCGAATTTTTTTGGTGAAGGTTCCTATATTAGAACTTTAAAAATATCTTTGAAACATCATTATTTTCTTTTTTTGGTTTCTCGGGTTGTTGGTTATAAACATTAACTGATATGTTTGATTTCTTGCCTTTACCTTTCTTTGGCTGTTCCTCTTCTTCCTCACTTTCGCTGTCCTCACTCTCTTCTAGTTCAGGCCGTTTCTTTTTTACCGCTTTCTTCTTCTGTTTAGTCTTCAATTTTATACCCGCAACCCGTTGGGCAACGATATCTACAAAGTCTTGTTCTACTTCCTCATCCGAACTGCTCTCCTCGCTTTTCTCTCCGTCTCTTCCATCTATCATATCCTTAGCCAACTGCTTCTTAGCGGTATGGTCAATCTTTTCGTCTTCGTTCATTTCTTTCACGTTCTTCGCCTCTTCCTCCGCTAGTAATTCCCTCGCTCTTTCAATTTTTCTCTGCCTCGCATACTGCTTCTTCATTACAGTCGCTTTTTCAAGGTTCTTTATGGCAATCTCTCTATTTCCTCTCGGCATTTTCGGTTGTATATCTAACCAAAAATAATTTTTAATCGGATTAATTATTATTCAATATATTGGTAATTATGTATTAAACAAAACTACATTATAAGATAAAAAGGGACAATGCCAGACTACAAGCAAGGAAAGATTTATTCAAGCAGGTCTCACCAGACGGACCAGATTTATATAGGCTCTACAACAGAACCATTACATAAAAGGTTATATAAACATAGAAATGATTTTAAAAAGCAAACACAGCTAACATCAAGGGAAATTATAAAATATCTAGACCATTATATTGAATTAATTGAAGAATTTCCTTGTAATAGTGTATATGAACTAAGAAAACGAGAAGGTGAATTAATAAGACAAACAGAAAATTGTGTCAATAAACAAATACCAGGAAGGACTGCGAGAGAACTATATCAAGAAAATAAGCAATATCTATTACAAAGAAATAAAGAATATAGGGAGCAAAAAAAAGAACACATAACACTAAAACAGAAAGAATGGTATGAACAGAACAAAGAATATGTAGCACAAAGAGATAAAAAATATAGAGAACTAAATAAAATTAAGGTAGCACAAAGAGCTAAAAAATATGTTGAAGCTAATAAAGATAAAATAAAGCAGTATAAAAAAATTATTATACTGTTAATAGGCGAATGATAAGATTAAATGACTGTAAAAATTATCCAATCGGTTTAGCAACATTCGGATTTTAAAATGAAATCAATAATTTTTTTTGCTTAATATACGAATATGTCAGGTTCTTCCTATAAGTCGCTCTTAGGATTGAGCGAAATCGCGACAGACAGCCTATCAATCGCAAATTTAGATTTAACGAACACAAACATAGTGGGCTTATACACAGATAGGGTGCCAGAAGATGCTGACCCCATAAATCTTTATTTTACTAACGACCGATTTGATGCGAGGTTGGCTTTAAAATCTACGGCCGATGTAAAAGAAGGCACTAATCTATACTATACTGATGGTAGGTTTGATGCGCGACTAAACACTAAATCAACCACTAACCTAGCCGAAGGCACCAATTTATATTATACTAATGCTAGGTTTGACACTCAATTAGCAACAAAGAGCACAACTAACTTAACCGAAGGAACTAACTTATACTACACCACAGCAAGGGCTAATACAGATTTTGACACAATGATAACAACTAAATCAATAGATGCTTTAAGTGATGTAATCATAACAGGCACCCCCGCCGATAACCAACTTCTTATTTATAGCACAGGGCAATGGAGAAATGTTGCTTCACCTTTTCTTAGATTGGATGGTCTCGCTATGATGTTTGGAGATTTAAATATGGGAGGTTTTAATGTAGCAAATGTCTGTAATGTTGATGGTATTGATGTTTCTGCCCTTGACACTTCTGTGGTTAAACTAACAGGAGACCAGACTATAACAGGAAACAAAATATTTACTACTTATTTGGCCGTAAAAGACTCAAATCCATTAAACACAGGTAAATTATTCTTCAATTACAACAATAATATGGGTTCTATTTATTCGTCGGATGCGGGTGGAGCCACGGGCTATCCACTAACTATTGTTGGTTCTTCTATACTTTTTGCTCCAACAACAGGGGGTGGAATGACATTGACAAATAATGTTTTAAATTTTAACAGCACGACAGCAATCAGCGGACTTCCAGCACCATTCTACGATGGCGACGCTTCAACAAAAGCATATACCGATACTAAACTGGCAAAGGATGGCACAACGGCTATGACGGGCAGTTTAAATATGGGGGGATTTAACATAACAAATGTTGGTAATGTTGACAACATTGATGTATCAACACTTGATACCGCAGTCGTCAAACTAACAGGAGACCAAACCATAGCGGGTATTAAAACATTTAGCAGTATAATAAATGCTAGTGCGGGTATTGATATGAAAAGCCAAAGCATAACAAATGTAAATCTTGTTGATGGTGTGGATGTTTCTACCCTTGATACTTCTGTCGTTAAACTAACGGGAGACCAGACCATAGCAGGGAATAAAAAATTTACTTCAACAATAGAAGTGCGGGGCGCCACAGCTCCAACCGCTTTTGATGGTATCGGTGTTGCCTTTGATACGGCGACAAATATAGGAATGATTGCAGCACAAAAAATAGCAACTGCGAGTTGGTATCCGATACAAATAACGGGTTCGTATGTTGAGTTATATTCGGGTAATACTTTAATTATAACCGCAACGGGCACTACACTATCTTTGAATAACAACAAAATAACAAACTTAGCCACACCAACAGCAACAACGGACGGAGCAAACAAAAGTTATGTTGATACAAAAGACGGACAAAATGTGAAACTAACAGGAAACCAAACCATAGCAGGAATTAAGACATTTAGCAGGGCCTGTCAGACGCAGCGTCCAAACGATATAATTTGTTCGCCATCATACGTCCACGACATACTACATTCCGTGGATTTATGCTTACATTCTCACGCAACACAACCACCTGTCTGTTTTGGAAAATAGTAGTGTCACCGTGAGTATGATGCAATACGCTTGGGGAAAGAAATCAGTATGGTGTTTTGTTGCTTACCAGTGCGTCTTGTAGGTGTAGGGTCGTTTCGTTGCGCTGTCCATCTATCACCGGTAGCTTGGCGTCTGCCGTCACGTTGACTTGCATCGCGTGCTCCGTGATGCCCGCCAGGTGTACTGTCTTCACAGTTCTCACCCTATCCATAGGCATTGTGTTGTGTACAAGTGTCCTATTGCATCCGGAGTCTAGTATTGTTGGTACCGATGCTATGTCGCCCGCTGTGTAGGCTACTGGTTTGTCAACGCCTTGTGCGCCTTCTGCGCTGTCCTCCGCTATCACAGCAGTAGGATCAACAATTGGTGCTGTAAACGTAGTATGCACTCTGGATGGCTGAAAGTCAGGTTGTTCTTTTAACTCTCTCGCATATGAATGTAGAATAGTTGGAGGGGATATGATACCATAATCCGTAAATCCATACAAACGTCTGTACACTTCTCGCAACTGTTTCGTGTCGTACCTTGCTGGCAGCTGATACCTTGTCCCCGTCGGCCCGTCCTGCACAATCTCATACCTGGTCAGTCTTTGAAATGCGAAGATTGCGTAGTCATAACTGACTGAGCCTATGCCACACGGAGGCAAAAACGCTGTGAAGTGTCACTAATAAGCCGCGCATTTATATCAATCCAATCGCAGGCTCAATCCAATGAATGTTGAAGCCCAATCGCAGGCTCCAGTATTCCATCTCCATGATGGTCGCATGCCTAAAACAAAAATGAACGTCGAAGACCCAAAACCATGGGCACTCGGCAATGATGGAGTGGGATCGCGGCCTATTTGTAACAACAATTTGTCGGTCATTCAATTTTATCGGAAATAAAACATCGGTGGTCGCCTGCTTGTTTCCCCTGCCGGTCGCCCTACAGGCGTCATTCTATGCTCTATATATACCTGTGAGTGTGGTATTGTGAAGTGTGGTAACCAAGCCAATGAAGGTATCCCCTTCGCAATGTGTTTTCGCTCGGGTACCAGGGCTCCTCCCGGGGTATGCTTTGGGCGACCACCCATTTAGGGCAACGGGAACCTTTACCGTTCTTTTGCAAGATCTCTCCGGGCTACATAGCAAGTCTATCTACGCAGGTTAGATACATGCTTTAATAACACGTATGTATCGCAAAACTGAAACCGTAGCAGAAAGCTGCCACGTCACGAAACTAACTCAGCTACTGGTTGTCGCGCTAACCCTGTCTAACTACTGAGTTGAGTGGTTTATAAGACTGATGTATTATTGACTGGCACTTGAAGTATTAATAACGTTCCAGTCTCTTTCAAAGTCTTGCGCTTTGATGTTCTTACTAACCCCGGAAATTGAACCGAACTTTCCTCTTACTGCCTCTATCAATTCTATCGGGCCTGTCACTGTCTTTGTTCGCAAGTAACGCACGACAATAGGGTGTGAGAAAGCAACAGAGAGAATGAGTTGTAGTTGTCTCATGCGTTCATAATGCTTCTTCTCTTTCGTGATCGTTCTTACTCTTAAGGTGTGAGTGCGCTTTGACTCTCTTCTCTGCTCTCTCTTTAGTCTCTTTGCTCTTTTCTCTTTCCACTGCGCTTTCGCTTCTTCATACATCTTAGCTTAATCTTTCTGTTTTTCGATAGTTGTTTTAGAGTCAGCTTTCTTTATTCTGGGTCTCGGTCTACTCGCATCCGATGCATCTCCGTCGGAGTCTGTATCTGGGGTGTCTTCAGGCTCTGGTTCATCGGGCAACTCCCACTCCTCTACTTCCATTGCCTTAGCAGGATCGTAGGGATATTTCGCATTTGCTTTTACTGTATCTGTAAGTGCAAGCTTCACACACTCTCCGTGCCAGGCACTAATGCACTTGGCATAGTTCTCAAGCTTGTAGCAAAAGTCGGAATAATTCCGTGTGGTACCATCTAACTGCGGAATATATTCTTGCTTTAAACCGTGTGACATATGTTTTTCGGTTCCAAGGCTCACAACCTTTGGTTGGGCGACCACCCATTTATGGCAACGGGAACCTTTACCGATGTTTTGCAAAATCTCTCCGGGCTACATAGCAGGTTAGATACACGCTTTAATAACACGTATGTATCGCAGAACTGAAACCGTAGCAGAAAGCTGCCACGGCAAGAAACAAACTCAGCTACTGGTTGTCGCGCTAACACTGTCTAACTACTGAGTTGAGTGGATTATAAGACTGATGTATTATTGACTGGCACTTGAAGTATTAATAACGTTCCCAGTCTATATTGGTAATAGTTACTGTCCTGCCAATTGACAAATTAACTATCCAGGTAACGGTGGTTAAAATAGTTATGACTAACGGTATGATGTAGTTGGTTGGCATTATGCCTGATGATCCATATATTCACCAGGTGTCTAGAAAGTACCGGACACTAACGCAGAGGACGGTCGGTTGATCAATCCGGTTACTTAACCTAGACTCAAGGAACTATAAGTCTCATGAATATAGTTTACTGATAATGGATAACGATCCAATCCAATAATTCCAATTATGTATTGTACTAGTAGGTACAGATACCGTGCCAAGTTGTGTACAGTGTCCAAGATTTTTACACTGTAAAGACAATTTTGTGAATATCTGGAACCATCCGATAATAAAGGCAATATTAAGGCATTGTACCAGTATATAATGGTAATGTATGAAAGGTATCCGATTAGGTAAAGTGGCAATACTTAAGGATATTAGAGTTCTATGGCGTGACATGCTGTGACATGTAATGTTGTATTATATACAGCACATGAATATGGTATATTATGTGCAATGCCCCCCCCCCCCCCCCGAACTCAATATCCGTACTGTCGCCAAATCCTTTATTCCCCCCCCCCCCGAAATTTATATCCGTTCAAATGAATGAAATACATGCACATATATATGGAATGCAAATTGAAAAGGATTTGCAAACATGTTGGGGTAGATATGATCAGTAAATGTGTAATATAATTTAAGAATCATGTGCAAAAAATGCAAATGAAATTAAACTATGAAATGACACAAAGCAAATATGTTCATGGCATAGCTGTATAACATATAAGCAAACTATAACTATACCGAGCTAAGCACGTAGGCAGAGTCCTGGGTCTGAAAATGAAATTGCATCGCACCAGAACATTAAAGGTCCTGATTAGTACTGGAAAAAAAAATGCAAACGATAAATTGTCGAATTAAATGTCCGCGCACGAGGGCCAGAGAGGGCCACGGGTCCAAAGGAAGTCCCAAAGGCGCAAGAAAATAACGAACGTAGCCGAAAGACGAAACTAAAGTACAGGTCAAATGCGGAGTCGCGTCGTCGTACGGCACAGCTGCGTTTAAAACGGAAAGGCGCAGTCGTTTGGATAATGGTCGTTGGTGTCCAAATAACGAAAAGAAACGCAACATAATACTCGTCTGGTCGTCCATGACTTATGGACGGACTGGCCGACAGTTAGTTCAAGGTCACAGCAGCGTCGTAACATGAGCAAGAGTGAAACACGGACGCAGGACAAAATGAAAGACAAAATACAATATGCATGTACGCGTCATGCATCTATATTATGACATAGATCAACTCAAAATTTCTTGAGCGCTTCCCGCAAAGGGGTATCGTTCGGAAAATTTCAAAGAGTTCCTATACTAGGACAGGAAAGAAAGAAAGAAAATGTAAAAGCTGTTGGTCAGTTGGACAGTTTATAGTCATGCTGGACTATGCGTCACGTTCCCTTTCCAAGACGAAAGCAAAAACCGGTAGCTCGTTCAAACGAAAGCAAATGTTTCCCCCCCCCCCCCCCCCGGCCGGTCGGGAAAAAAAACAAACAAAGCAGCAGAGAAATGAATCCCTGTTCACGCACGAGAGGCAAAAGATACACGAAGGGGGAAGACAAAATTTCCAACTCCAACCAAAAGTAAAAGTGGTGTCAAACTACGTGGCGGTGCCTGTCCACTCGAGGGCCAAAGCGAAGAAAAGGGGCGAAGATCGTCCGTCACCGAGCCAAAAACGAGGCCCAAAGTCACGTTGCTCCTTTCCTAAGCTCCTCCAGTCTGCATGAAGAGAGAACAACGAGTTCGGAAGCAAAGAGGAGGGCAGGGGAACAAAGAACTTCCCTGTTATGGTGTGTGTTCCCGATACACACACCAAATCGAAGGCCGAAGGCTCTCCTGCTCACATCTGCATTGAAAACAGAAATGGTGGGGAGCAGGAGCACAAAGGGAACAAAAAGAACAAATACCTCCCTGTCAGTGTGTGTTTTATGGACAAAGACACAAACACGAAGGCCAAAACGGTGAACGCCGCCAGGCCAGCACTCCTCAAGGTAGTAGTCGTAGCAGTAGGTCCCGGTCCCAAACGAATCGAGTTGGGTAGCCCAGACGTTGACGAAAGTCATGGAGACCATGCTGTGAGGCCAGGGCAGGCGACGTCACCACTTTTTCTAAATAGAAGGTGAAAAGAGAGAGGAAGCAGGTAAGTAGGTATGTCTGTACATACATCTCTCTCTTCATGATGATGTTGTCACATTTCAACGAAACATAAGTGAACAACAAAGAAAAACAATTCAAACTACACAAATTACGTGTTTTATTTGTGTGAACACAAGCATGAACAACAGACAAATGCTTGAAGACATGATGACAGAACGTATGTGGAAAAAGTTCACGTGAAAATGACCCATTGTCAACCGTATCATCTATTCCACACCACAGACCAGACAATTCGTTCGTGTGTGAAAACACAATAGAACACAACATAAAAAGTTATTTGTACAAGCTGATGCTGCTACATTACTACTACAGTAACTGCTACTAGCTTTTTGTCTGTGAGTTAAGGGAACGAGAGAGAGAGAGAGAGAGAGAGAGAAAGAGAGAAAAAGAGAGAGAGAGAGACTGATAGAGTTGAAAAGGGGTCACGACCCTCAGACACTATTACTATAATAATATTATGCATTGTTTATGTTGTAAGAAGATGATTACCGCTTTTTTACAGTCATTTTTTGCAATGTCTGTAAAGAAACAGCCTTTTCGGACCCAAATCGCCAAAAATCAACAAACAAGAAATCCTACCGCCGTAGGAGGTAAATCAACAAGAAATCAAGTAGAAATCAAAAAGGAAGCGAAAAGGAAGAATGAAGAGCTATGAAGCAAGAAGATATGATAGAAACAAGGAAATATGGAATGGAACAAAAACCACACATCACATTGATAATAACAAAAAACACAATACCACCCAAAAATAAATAGCAGAAAATTAGGAAAAAAGAAAACAAATGACGACAGAACTCGGAACAGAATTTTTTAACTGTAGCCATATCGGCCCACCAAAACGAGAAAGGCATTTCAAACCACTCACCAGACAAATTAGAAATAGAACATCTAGAACATAATCCAATCGGTCCAAGTAAGGATTATATGGAATACCTAATAACAAAAAATGAAAAAATGGAAATAAAAAAAAGAAACCGACCACCTAAACCTTTTTCCCTGCGACAAAAATCGTCGGCACTCGCCAGAGTTCAGAAACCAAAAAAGACAAGAAGTCTGCATCACCAAGGTAAGTCAAAATGAGCGAGAGTTTGATTAGTAAAGAAAATAGAACCATTGATGATTATGTTTTTATGTTTGAAACTTCTAAGCAAGGTAAAGATAAATTAAGAAAGATTGTCTTTACAGCAGAAGAAAAAATAAATAAAATCAATAAAGAAATAGAACTACTAATAACAAAAAGAAATCAAGAGCGAGTAAAGTTGGAAGGTGCTAATAAAGTATTGAAAAAAATAGTTGATGAAGGAAATGATGTAGAAGAAGATAGGAGATTTGAGTTGGAGAGAAAAAGTAAATTAATCAGAAAGGAGAAAAAATTGAAATGTTTAAGACTTGGAAAAAAGATAATAGATATGAGTATGATGAAGTAGTGATAAATAAAATAAGAAAAGGAATAGATGAAGAAGGATTGACTTTTAATAAATCCTTTATTCGTTATTCAGATTATGACTTACATAAGTTAAATGAAAATGCTAATATGTATAAATGTATGAGAGAGAGTGAGAACAGTGGTATAAACCACTAAGCCCCTTATCACATAGTGCTATATAAGTAGTGTGTATATATTTTATCCAAAAAAAAAATCGGGCGAAAGCCCCCCAACTTACAAAGAAATTTATTCGTATGTTGTTGTTGTAGAATGGATGATTTAGCTTCTGCTTTGGAAGGTGTCCAGATTGACCAAGCCGACCCAACCCCTGGCCAACCCCAGCCCGACCCAGCCCCTGGCCAACCCCAGCCCGACCCAGCCCCTGGCCAACCCCAGCCCGACCCAGCCCCTGGCCTGCCCGACCCCAACACAGCCGACCCCAACCCAGCCGACCCCAACCCAGCCGACCAGCCCAACCCCGTCCAGCTTGAAGACGACATCCCAAATGGGTGGAGAAAGTTTGGAGATGTTGGAGAGCTATTCAGACAAACTGATAATTCAAGGTTCGTCGGGCTTCCGAGAGAATTTCTTCGGGCAGATAAGAAGGTGAAATTTTGGGGAAAGAAGCCAGCTGTTTTTGCTGATGAGAAAGATTACTTTTTCACACACATTAAAAGAAATAGGCTGATTGAAAAACCAAAACACGAATTTCACTTTCTTGTTTCCGTTCGCAACCCTGATGAGTTGATTATTTTCAATTCAATCACGGCAATCAACAGAGTTTTGAAAGCTCGCGCATATCAAATCAACTGGATTATTCCTATCGGTCGTTATATTTAATTAAATAATCGTTCTCACAAATCAAGTATTACTTTTGCTTTTCTTTCTCTACGGCTAGTTCGGACATTCTCAGGTTGGATGTCTTCACGGTTTAATAATTCTTTCGTTTTCTTTTGTTTTGTTAAATCTTTAACTTGTTCGTTTATTTGCTTTTCTTCGTCGGCTGGTTTATCAAATTTGGTCTTTAATAGTTCCCTAGGACTGACCAACTCGTCTGAATTTAATATTAATTTGAAGCCCTTTCTTCCGACGACGGTGTAAATCTGCTTACTGTATTGTTTCCCCCCTTTCGAAAATAAATTCCGTTTCAATTCCTTTCGCACTTTATCTCCTTTTTGAAATTCTTCTATTAAATGGTCTCGCTGAATTCGTTGTTTATTTTCATTAACACCCTTAAATACATCAATCGGCTTAGCTTGAATTGTTTTATGAAACAGCATATTATAAGCATCTACCATATCATCAATCCAAGAAAGCCAATCAAAATTGCCATTAGTTTCAAATAGAATGTCAAGCCACCGTCTTATAGTCCGTATTACTCTATCTACGATAGCAAGAGCCCGATGGTCGCCCACTTCAACCGTTCGGTGGTCAATATTATTCTCTCTGAAATAATCCTTAACCATTCCTTTATATTCACTTCCGCTGTCGGTAGTAATGCTTTTTGGTGTATATGGTATTGATTTTAAAGCCATATAAACTTCCTTAGCCTTTTTGTTTTTAAGTGGTTTAATGATTAAAAATCTGCTGTGAGTGTCAATCCAAAACAACATCCAAGCATAGCCTTTATTTCCTTTCTTGTCTTTAAGTTTTGACATATCCGCCAAATCTACAAATACTTGTTTAAGTGGTTTGTCTGCCCATATCGTATTCCATTTATCGGTCGGTAATCTTTTTTGATAATGAATTTCAAGTGCTTGTTGCTCCTTTCTTTCATCCTCGTCATCTACAACTTCATCCTTGCTATTGTTTTGCGGATTGCTGTGTTTGTAATCCATTGTAGGGACACCCTACGACCCGAATTTTTTTGGTGAAGGTTCCTATATTAGAACTTTAAAAATATCTTTGAAACATCATTATTTTCTTTTTTTGGTTTCTCGGGTTGTTGGTTATAAACATTAACTGATATGTTTGATTTCTTGCCTTTACCTTTCTTTGGCTGTTCCTCTTCTTCCTCACTTTCGCTGTCCTCACTCTCTTCTAGTTCAGGCCGTTTCTTTTTTACCGCTTTCTTCTTCTGTTTAGTCTTCAATTTTATACCCGCAACCCGTTGGGCAACGATATCTACAAAGTCTTGTTCTACTTCCTCATCCGAACTGCTCTCCTCGCTTTTCTCTCCGTCTCTTCCATCTATCATATCCTTAGCCAACTGCTTCTTAGCGGTATGGTCAATCTTTTCGTCTTCGTTCATTTCTTTCACGTTCTTCGCCTCTTCCTCCGCTAGTAATTCCCTCGCTCTTTCAATTTTTCTCTGCCTCGCATACTGCTTCTTCATTACAGTCGCTTTTTCAAGGTTCTTTATGGCAATCTCTCTATTTCCTCTCGGCATTTTCGGTTGTATATCTAACCAAAAATAATTTTTAATCGGATTAATTATTATTCAATATATTGGTAATTATGTATTAAACAAAACTACATTATAAGATAAAAAGGGACAATGCCAGACTACAAGCAAGGAAAGATTTATTCAAGCAGGTCTCACCAGACGGACCAGATTTATATAGGCTCTACAACAGAACCATTACATAAAAGGTTATATAAACATAGAAATGATTTTAAAAAGCAAACACAGCTAACATCAAGGGAAATTATAAAATATCTAGACCATTATATTGAATTAATTGAAGAATTTCCTTGTAATAGTGTATATGAACTAAGAAAACGAGAAGGTGAATTAATAAGACAAACAGAAAATTGTGTCAATAAACAAATACCAGGAAGGACTGCGAGAGAACTATATCAAGAAAATAAGCAATATCTATTACAAAGAAATAAAGAATATAGGGAGCAAAATAAAGAACACATAACACTAAAACAGAAAGAATGGTATGAACAGAACAAAGAATATGTAGCACAAAGAGATAAAAAATATAGAGAACTAAATAAAATTAAGGTAGCACAAAGAGCTAAAAAATATGTTGAAGCTAATAAAGATAAAATAAAGCAGTATAAAAAAATTATTATACTGTTAATAGGCGAATGATAAGATTAAATGACTGTAAAAATTATCCAATCGGTTTAGCAACATTCGGATTTTAAAATGAAATCAATAATTTTTTTTGCTTAATATACGAATATGTCAGGTTCTTCCTATAAGTCGCTCTTAGGATTGAGCGAAATCGCGACAGACAGCCTATCAATCGCAAATTTAGATTTAACGAACACAAACATAGTGGGCTTATACACAGATAGGGTGCCAGAAGATGCTGACCCCATAAATCTTTATTTTACTAACGACCGATTTGATGCGAGGTTGGCTTTAAAATCTACGGCCGATGTAAAAGAAGGCACTAATCTATACTATACTGATGGTAGGTTTGATGCGCGACTAAACACTAAATCAACCACTAACCTAGCCGAAGGCACCAATTTATATTATACTAATGCTAGGTTTGACACTCAATTAGCAACAAAGAGCACAACTAACTTAACCGAAGGAACTAACTTATACTACACCACAGCAAGGGCTAATACAGATTTTGACACAATGATAACAACTAAATCAATAGATGCTTTAAGTGATGTAATCATAACAGGCACCCCCGCCGATAACCAACTTCTTATTTATAGCACAGGGCAATGGAGAAATGTTGCTTCACCTTTTCTTAGATTGGATGGTCTCGCTATGATGTTTGGAGATTTAAATATGGGAGGTTTTAATGTAGCAAATGTCTGTAATGTTGATGGTATTGATGTTTCTGCCCTTGACACTTCTGTGGTTAAACTAACAGGAGACCAGACTATAACAGGAAACAAAATATTTACTACTTATTTGGCCGTAAAAGACTCAAATCCATTAAACACAGGTAAATTATTCTTCAATTACAACAATAATATGGGTTCTATTTATTCGTCGGATGCGGGTGGAGCCACGGGCTATCCACTAACTATTGTTGGTTCTTCTATACTTTTTGCTCCAACAACAGGGGGTGGAATGACATTGACAAATAATGTTTTAAATTTTAACAGCACGACAGCAATCAGCGGACTTCCAGCACCATTCTACGATGGCGACGCTTCAACAAAAGCATATACCGATACTAAACTGGCAAAGGATGGCACAACGGCTATGACGGGCAGTTTAAATATGGGGGGATTTAACATAACAAATGTTGGTAATGTTGACAACATTGATGTATCAACACTTGATACCGCAGTCGTCAAACTAACAGGAGACCAAACCATAGCGGGTATTAAAACATTTAGCAGTATAATAAATGCTAGTGCGGGTATTGATATGAAAAGCCAAAGCATAACAAATGTAAATCTTGTTGATGGTGTGGATGTTTCTACCCTTGATACTTCTGTCGTTAAACTAACGGGAGACCAGACCATAGCAGGGAATAAAAAATTTACTTCAACAATAGAAGTGCGGGGCGCCACAGCTCCAACCGCTTTTGATGGTATCGGTGTTGCCTTTGATACGGCGACAAATATAGGAATGATTGCAGCACAAAAAATAGCAACTGCGAGTTGGTATCCGATACAAATAACGGGTTCGTATGTTGAGTTATATTCGGGTAATACTTTAATTATAACCGCAACGGGCACTACACTATCTTTGAATAACAACAAAATAACAAACTTAGCCACACCAACAGCAACAACGGACGGAGCAAACAAAAGTTATGTTGATACAAAAGACGGACAAAATGTGAAACTAACAGGAAACCAAACCATAGCAGGAATTAAGACATTTAGCAGTGCCCTTGAAATAACAGGAAATTCAACGAATGCGACAACCAAAGGAACATTCGTGGTTTTTAACTCCACAGCCAATATAGGAACTATCGGATGCCTTGATATGGGCACGGGTGTAAATTATAACTTTGAAATAAATGCGAAAAAAATAAGTTTTATTATTGATGGGACGATAGTCGGTTGGGTAAATGCTTCTGGGCTAGATTGTAATAGTAGCAAAATAGCCAACCTTGGAACTCCGACATTATCAACAGACGGAGCGACAAAAGGGTATGCGGACACATTGGACGGGCAAAATGTAAAACTATCAACAGACCAAACCATAACAGGAAGCAAAACATTTAATGGGGCGAGCACCGTGATAAAATATCTAACTTTAACGAACAATGCCGATTTTAATAATCAAACTATCACTAATGGCGGAAATATAACATATAATGGGGCGAGGATATTAAACCAAAATGGAGGAGACATATTCTTTTCACAGACATCAGGTGATTATCAGTATTTCTTATATACTCTAAATACGGCTTCAAGCGGAACCGCGAACCAACGAGGTTATGTATTTACGAATGTAGCATCTGATGTAAAAGGGGCGGGACTTTATATTTCAAAACTTTTGGATAATAAAAGTGCTTCGTCTGACATTGTCCGTTTCAACAATGCTGGCGGTATGCGGTTTTATGGAGCCTTAGATATGAATTCAAACAACATAACAAATGGCGGAACAATAACTGGAACAACAATTACTTCAACCGCGGGTATGTCAACCACAGCCTTAACGGCGAGTGGATTAATAACAGCAAATGCGGGGATATCAACGACAACATTAACAACCGACAATATAGTAGTAGGTGCTGGAAAAAGTGTTTTCATTGATAGAAATGCCTTGGCCAACAATAAACTGGTTTTATGGGATGGGGGAACACCATCAACGACTACTTTTCTTGGATTTGGTGTTGCTAGTAATACATTGATTTATAATGTTAATTCTGCCGATAGTCATGTATTTTATCATAGTGCGGCGACAGAATTATTTAGAATTAATAACACAGCAATCACTGCTTCAAAGGCAATAACGGCAAATGCGGGGATATCAACAACGACATTGGCAACGAGCGATAAAATAACAACAGCATCTGGTAAGCCGATAATTATAGGAAACACAACAAAATCAGCAAATGGGGCGACAGGCGGATTAGAATTATACGGAACGGCTTCAAATATTGGAGGAGCACACTTACAGGCAGTAATATCCACAGATGCTTATCCAACATTTCAATTATTAAACTGGGCACACGATAATATAGGTATAGTTTTGATGCTTATTATGACGGCTCAAACTGGAAATCAAGTAATTCTGGCTCAAACTTTCAAATATACAAAATCTCAAACAAACTTGCTTTTTATTACAATAGTGGAACAACAGCGGGAAATAATATAACTTGGAATGAGGCGATTAACATTAATACATCGGGAGAGGTAGTCATACCAACAGCATCCAGCGGTAATTTATTAATACGAAAAAGACCCGCTTCTACTAATGACCCACAACTATTTTTTAAATCAGGAGGATATACGAATTATGGAGCAATTGTTTCTACAACTGGTTTGCTTCACGCTTGGACTACTTCAAACTCATCAAGTGAGCCGTCTGGCACTTATAATTATATTCCCCTCAATGGTGCTTGGACAAACTCATCGGACAGGAGATTAAAAGCAGATATTAAAACATTAGACTGCGGGGATTGTTGTGAGAAACTAATGAAAATAAATTGTTGTTCATATTATTTGAAATCAGACGAAAAGAAAGAACAAAAGAACCACGGATTTATCGCGGACGAAGTAAAAAAAATATTTCCTGAATTTGTATCTGAAAGTGGAATAAAAGCAGACGATGGAGATGGCTACCTTGAAGGCATAACATATACAAGTTTTATACCAATATTAGTCAGTGCTTTTCAACATTTAACTGAAAAGGTGATTAATTTAGAAAAAGAAAATAAAACTTTACTTAATATATTACAAGACCAAACCAATTTAGTAGCAGAACCTTCTAATGCCCCCTAGATTACACCCTCCACCTCCACTCATTGATATGGCAGATGGCGAACTAACACCAGAGTTGAAAAATAGAGTTTTAGACATTTCATTGAAGAATGAGGAAAAAAAAGTAGAGCACGAATTGGAAGACAACTGGAATTGTTGTTGTATAAAAAACAGACCAACCGACAGCCGACTTATTAAATACTTATTTCAAATGGGTATCATTATCGCCATCATCACCCTTTGTATCGTGAGGCTATCTGAAAAGAACTTGCCTTGTGAGACAGCCAACACTTATGTAGGTATTTTGACCTTACTTATCGGTATCTGCCTTCCTAGCCCATCTAGCTCAAAGAAATGAACACTCATATAGCTGAGTTTTATACCAAGAAGCATCACCAGCACACATCAAAGGTAAAGCCTCATCCCATCCGACACACCAATCGCTCATCGGCTTATACACACATTTAAATTTGGTTTCTATTCCCTTTTGAATACACCACACACAGCTTTCATTTTTTTTAACACTGACCCGTGAATAGAAATCACAAGCAGTCCGAGCAGAAATATTAATTAATAAAAAGTTTATAAATGTAAATATAGAGAGCATCACGATTGCAAAGCTACGTTTGCAAAACGGTATGGCGGACTATAAATTTCAAAAGATTATTTTTCTAAGTAATGATTTTGCGGGAGGTAGCAAAACATTTGACAAAACCATTAAATTGAACTTTACCCCAACTAGAATGAATGTTAAGTATATCCACTATATGAATGATATGACTGAAACGAAAACAAAAATTCTTCATATGGACCGCATTGGAATTATTGGCACATTCGCTGATAGCAATGTCGCAAACATTTCCAATCTTAGCTACAACTTGGGGATTATTAATTGGACCGACGGGCAATACAGTTTTAGAGTGCTTAAAACGGACAATGGCAGTATTGAGACTGACCTGCTAGCTGGAAGAATTGTTATATGCTTAGAATTCGTTGCGTAGCAACAATGTTACCGACTACATCGGTAGATGTATGAATTAAAAATTCATAACTATTTTTGGCTTAATATAAATATATAGTGATGGAGAAAATCAATAACGTAAAGGTGAAACCAGTTAAGCAAAACGGAGATGGAGATAAGTTGGCAAAAGGATATAAGTTATTTGATGAACCGTATGCCAATATTTTTCTTCTCGCTCGCAAGAAGAGTGCCAAGACGACAGCACTGTTTGAAATCCTGAAACGAACGACCGACAAAAAGACCCGCATTGTTATTATTGCCAGCACGATACACAAAGACCACATATACAAAGAAATGGTTAAAGACTTCAAAAAGAAAGGCAATCCGATGGCGATATACACATATTTGAAAACGGATGGACTGTCTGTCATAGATTACGAATTGGACAAGCTGAATAAACCCGATGAAGAGCAAGAAGGAGAAGTTGTGCGGGACGAGAAAGAAGAACCGAAGCCGAAGTTTTTATACTTTGGAAAAGAAGAAAAGAAGAAACAGGAGGGAGGCAAAAAAGTGGAGAGACCGAGCAAATACATTACACCAGAAGTTGTTTTTGTTCTTGACGATCTTGGTAGTGGTTTAAGGGATAAGTCCGTGAGCGACCTGTTGAAAAAAAATAGACACTAAAAGTCAAAGGTGATTATGAGCTCGCAATACCTACAAGACCTTAGACCTGAGGCGATAAAACAATTAGACTACATTTTAATATTTCCAGGTCAAAGTGTGGATAAAATGGAACTTGTTTATAAACATTTAGACCTCGGCTACGACTTTGAATACTTCATTGAAAAATACCACGAGGCGACGAAAGAGAGGTTTAACTTTTTGTATGTGGATGCGGTATCGGACGAGCTAAGTCAGAATTTCAACTATCGCTTGCGATAGTCTATTGTCCCGCTTGCGGGACTAATTTTAATAAACGATTTTTATAACAATTTTATATTATTTATTTTTTTTAGAACTTTATATAGGAACCTTTTTTGAAAAAAAGCTTCACCAAAAAAGTCGGGTCGTAGGGTGTCCCTACATGCCAACATCACCAGTGATTATTTCACAACCATCGGGATACAATATCAGCTACAATCCAAGCCCTGTAAGTATGCCACAAGCAGGAGGACGAAAGAAGAAGGGAAAAAAGAAGCAAACAGGAGGCAAAGTTAATTGGGCCAAGGTCGGAAAAGCGATAGTGGATGCTAATAGGTTTATCAAGAAGAACCAATTGATTTCAAGAGGTGCTACCTTTCTCAGCGATGTCGGAGTGCCTTATGCTGACCGTGTAGCAAAGGCTGCGATGAAGCAAGGATACGGGAAGCAACGAAGAGGAGCCGTTAAGTTTCGGTAGGGACAAGCCCCTACAACCCCTGGTGGGATAAAATAAAAAACTAAACCTTCTATTATTTTTTTTACTAATAATATAATAGTAGTAATGCGAAGTAAGCCAAAGAAGAAACTTACATCTATCGCTGTAGGCGGTAAACAACGGCCCCCGAGGATATACAGAACCAAAGATGGCCGACCATATATTAAAGTGAAAGGCAAACGAGCATATCTTAACTTTGGCGAGAAAACGAATGACCTTTCAACACTTCAAATCGTTAAACTGTTTCTGAAATATATGAACAACCCCCGAGGTAAAAAAACTAGGGGTCGTGGGGGCGGAGTCCCTACAATAGTTAAGTCCGAATTCAATCGCCTTGAACACGAGAACCGCAACCAGATACAAAACAACCTGCTGAAAAAATATGAACTAATACACGAGCAGGAGCAAAAGGAAAAGAAGTTAAGAGAACAGGCGGAAGATGAGAAGAAAAGAATGGAGAGGAAGGAGAATGCTGACATTAAAGAAAGACAAGAAGAATTAATAAGGGAGGCTAACAGAGAGCAAAAACTTATAAAGGATGTAAAATTTGAACAAGATAGAAAAAATAATTTAATGCTATTACCGCCTTTCCAACCTCAATACATACAAGCACCACCACAAGGACCACCACAAGCACCACCCCAAGCACCACAACTAGGACCACCACAAGCACCACCACAAGCACCACAACTAGGACCGCCACAAGCACCACCACAAGCACCAGAAGAAAAACAGATGCCATTGAAAACAAAAGAAGCGAAAAAGGCTGAAAAGGAATTAAAAGAAAAATACATTGAATTAATGAAGAAAGCGGGCTTTACAACTAAATTTATTAAAGGTTTGAGCAAAACAGAATTTATCAAACTTGGCACAGGAATAGAAAAAGCGATAGCCGATGCCCAATCAGCAGATGAGCAGAAAGAACTGGCTGAGCAATACAAAAAAGAATTAGAACAAGAAAAAAAGCAAGCGGAGGCCAAAGCGAAACACTTTGAAATTAAAGATAAAATATCATACATATCCGCAGGTTTAAGAAATGATTACAAGTATCCGAAATTGGATATACCCAAAACTTTGGGCCCTGCTTTGGAAAAAGAAATGAAAGCTCGGGGCAAACCACCACCAAAAAAAGTTAAAGGAAAACACACGACTGCGGGTATGGCACAAGTTATAGTAGATGAAGGTATTGATTTAGGAATAGACCAGAATGAAATGAGAAAGAAACTTGCTGATTATTTGGGAATAAACCAAGCTGGTGCTGGGGCGAAAACGATGGAGGAATTAATCCACAAACTTTTAACGATAGCAAAAATTAAGAAATATTTGAAGAAGGGCAAATACAGGAAAAAAATGAAGAAGAAGGATTATGTAAGTAGCTTAGTAACTGAAATGAGAAGCGACCCAAACATTAAAAATCAAGTTTCAAATACTCTCGGTATTCAACCAACCGAGGAACAGCCAACAGAAGAGCAACCACCAGCCCCCACCACAGATGTAGACACCATTCAACCAGCACTAACAGAAGAGCAACCAACAGCAGGGGCAAGCCCCCGCACCCCCACCACAGATGTAGACACCATTCAACCACAAGCACTCTATGAAGTTCAAACACAAAATGAGAAAGATATAAATCCAGGGGTCGTAGGAGCAGGGAACTTCGTCCCCCGCACCCCCTCTGATGGGGTTGTAGGGGTTTACCCCTACCGAGGGCTAATGACGGATGAAATAGACAACATTATGAAAAAGCACGATTGGTATTTGGGAACAGTAGCCAGCGACGAAATAAACAAACTGAAACCAGAAAAAAGAAAGAAGTATGGTTTTATAATGAATTTGGATAAGTCTAGCCAACCAGGCTCACATTGGATTGCTATTTGGATTGACACCATTAAAGACGACACTATTGAAATCTACGACCCTCTTGCACTGTATAAGCCGACTGAGCTATTTCTACACCAAATGAAACAGCTTATTGAAAAGAGTAAGCCGAACACATATCTGCTTATGAAGGTTAATCAAGTCAAAAACCAAAGCGACACAACAGATACCTGCGGGTGGCATAGTATTAGGTTTTTGTTAGAGCGGGCAAAAGGTAATCGCCTTAAATTTGCTAGCGGTTGGACAGACTTAAAAGAAAAAGAAGCCGATGAGTTGAAAGTCCAGAACGGCTACGGCTTTGACACTTTCATTTGAAGTAATTAAGACAAAAAATATATATTTTCTATTACATATCCAAAATTAGAGGTGCGGAGACTAGTCTCTGCGATGGAATATAGGGGAGGCAGGAGCTCTAACATTTACTATGTCAATGGCAAAAATAGGATAAACGGCACGGATAGTGATTTCACACACTCCATTGATATGAAATCGCTAGACAACCCGACACACTGTAAAATTCTTCATATCTATGTGCCGAAGTCGTATTATTCTGTTTCTTCGCCATACAATACTTTTACACTTAGTGAAGATGGATTTGAGGCGCTAATTACGATACCCGAAGGAAACAACACAATGAACAACTTAAAAAATAAACTAGCCGAGGTGCTAACCGCATATAGCCCCAATGACTACACATATACAATAACAAGCAACAACACAAACACCGACCCAGAAGACGGCAAGCTATTATTTACCGTAGCGAATAACGGAGGCATCCAACCGCGGTTTATATTTGACACCGAAACACGTATTCACGAAGTAATGGGTTTTGACCGCGACTCAACATATTTCTTTGCTAATAATACCATTAGGTCGCCGAATGTCATAATCTTGACTGGCGAAAAAACATTATATCTTCAATCAGACTTAGTCGGCGAAGGCGATAATCACGTATTACAGGAAATATACACAGCGAATGAAATACCGTTCGGCTCTGTTATCTATGACGGCTCGGGCAGTGAATACGGAAAAAGATTGTCTACTAGTTCAAGCAATGTGTATCGGTTTTACTTGACTGACGAAAACGACCAACCAATTAACCTAAACGGTTTGGGTATCGTAATGACTTTATTGATTTACCGCGAGACGAATTATTTTAATTTATTTACATCATTTTTTAATTTGTTAAAATCTAGATAATTAATTTTAATATTATTTATTTTTTTCTCATATTACAATATAGGAACCTTTTAAAAAAAGCTTCACCAAAAACTTCGGGCACTTACACAAAATGCCTACACAACACGGAGGCGAACTAGATTTCAGCAGGACTGACTACATCAGTGCTTCTTATCGCTTGAATAAGCTTACCCCTCGTGAGGGTTCTATTAATATTACTGTGTCTACCGCAGGAGGACAGGAAAGCAACTTTGACCTTATCAGCCGTCCTTTTAACTTGGCTCGCTCTGTTTTGAGTTTTAATTATGCCCCAGATGCGAAGGCGGCGAACTACAATAAATGCTTTATGGACTGCCTAGCCCCGATTAGACAGATTCAATTGATTACGAGAGGTGGTGTTTATCTATGCGACATTAACGAAGTCGGAAATATCACTAAGATGATTTGGAAACCCGAAACCTCCATTGATGATTTACTAGCTTTGGAAAACCACGACAATGGAAGTGGAGCTGGATGTATGCTTCAAAAGTGTAATGCTACAACTACATTTCAACCCGCTAGCGATGCTACAAGGTTGGCCGCATTACAAACAGCATTGGCCGCTTCGGCAATAGCAGGAAATGCTGCGGGGCAGATTGATACTGGTATTGATGTTGCTAAGGCTCAGGTTCAGGCCGCATTAAAGGCTTGGATGGCACAACCCACCACAAATGCCCGCCGACACGATGATACCCTTATTGCGAATGAGACTGGCACGAGTAAGTTTGTTAATGTTGCTTTTAATGAGGCTAAGTATTTTTCAGCTGGAACTATTAACAATGCCAGCCCAAGTGTTAATGTTAAGATTAATATTGGAATGCTTTACAATACTATTTTCGCTCTGGATAAAACTATTATGTTTCCAGAAATTTTGACTTTGCGGATTGTTTGGCAACAGACATCCAAAATCTTTTATTACAACAATGATGCTCTTTCTACTGGTGGAGGCACTGTTGCGGTGGCGGATTCAAATATTACTATTACTAATCTCAGCCTGTTCTTAGCTGTTGAAACTAACCCCGATGTTGTTCAATCAATTCAACAGAAGATTATGAGCCCCGAAGGTATGAGCTTCAACATTGATTATTCTTATTTGTATAAAAATACCGTTGGCACAGCTTCAACTTCTCAAAATGTTATCCTTAGATTTGACAGAGGCCACGGACGGCGAATTAAGAAAATTTATCACTCTGTTTTCAACACAACCGAAAATAAGAACACTGCCCACGACAATAGCAACCTGCTCGGCTCAAAGGTCCAAACTTTTTATACCACACTAGACGGAGCACGACTTCAAGAATTCAATGTTGATTGTCAAACTGGAAAACTAGAAGACTATATGTATCTTAAACCGAAGTTGGAAGGCTCTTCTTTGATGAATAGCAATGTTTATCAACACAACTGGGTTTGGTGCGATAGCTTTGACAATACTCGCCCTCTGTGGAGCAAGGACCAAAATGAAATCAGCGGACTATCCCTAGACACCGAGCGACGATGGGAGTTTATTGCTACCACTGCGAATATTGCGGCCAATCATTACACATTTGTCGTCACTCAGCAAGAAGTAAATGTTAAGAATGGCACCATTACCAGAACCTAAATAGGGGCAAGCAGGTAATTAATTTTTGATAGATTATTTATTTTTTTCTTAAAATATACGAAGCTATGACAACCCACCAACGAAATTTGATAGCACAAGATGATGGAGGGAATTTTGTTAATTTGAAATGCGGAACTTATGGAGATTTAAAAACAAAATTAACTGATGACAACTTAACAGCATTCGGCGAAATATCCACAGCACAATACACACCGATTATTCAAGAGACATTTATGTATAACGTAAATTCTGCTAAATGGGATAGTGCTATTGTTAATTCTACTATTGAAATGAAGAATTCAATGGCTAGCATATCAACAACTGCCGTGGCAGGGGCTAGCGGATACATTCAATCAAAAAAAAGAATTAAGTATCGTGCTGGCATGGGAGTGTGTGTAAGATTTACTGCCTTATGGACTACAACAGAGGCAAACGGAGCACAATATCTTTCGGCGGTTGGATTAGGTGATAGTGCTTTTACAGATGGTTTCTTCTTTGGTAGAGAAAATGGAGTAATGAAAATATATCACAACCGAGGAGGAGCGACTATTAATGCTTATTCGCAAACAGCTTGGAATATTGATAAGGCGGACGGGAAAACATACTTACCCGCAATTGATTTTACGAAGGGTAATGTTTTTCAAATTAAGTTTCAGTATTTAGGGTTTGGTCAAGTATCTTTTTATATTGAAAATCCAAATACGGGAGATTTTCAAATGGTTAACGCCATTCGTTATGCTAACACACAAACTTTAACAACACTGAATAATACTACTCTACCTTTTTCAACCTATATAGCAAATGTTGGTGCTGTTGTAGCAGTCCAAAATATTAAAGTCGCTAGTGTTGGATGCTTCATTGAAGGAACAGAAATCATAAGGGGTATTCCTTTTATTTATGAAAGAACCGCCAATGCGACCAATGCTGTTGCCCACGTTTTTACAATGAGAAATAATGCGACTACGGGAGGTGGTGCTCTTACAAATTATAGCATAGTTTATCCGCGACGATTAACTATCTTAAATACTGACTCTAAGACTAGTTGTATCATTAAAGTAATGAAAAATGCTACTCTGACTGGTGCCGTCTATGCTGAAAATAATGCTAATACAAGTCTGGTTTCGTTTGATACTACCGCGACAGTGGCAAGCGGGAATACCATAGCGGTTATCTTTGTAAATTCTAGCGCTGCTGAGACAGTTAATCTAAATGATTATGATTTGGACGATATGCTTCCAGGCGATAGGCTAACCATAACATCACAAGCAACATCTGCTCAAACGATAAGTATTCAGTATGCTCTTACTTGGATAGAAGACCCGTAGATTATTTTTAGAAATATTTATTTTTCCCATAGAATATACAATGTCGTGTAAAGAGTGTGAAAAAAAAGATATATTAACTGCTACGGTTGATAATTACCAATTCTGCGATGAAACTTGTGCTATCGCATACTTTACAAAAAATGAAGATGATGCTAGACGGGAAAACTTAATTAAGTTCTTTACAAAGGCTAAGAAAGCCCGCGAGGAAAGCGAAAAAAAAGAAACATAAAAAGGTTGAATAACATTAAAGCAAATACCTCCTACGTCGGTAGACAGTATTTTTTCAATTCATCTTTATTTTGGACCCACGGCTGACGAACTAACCATTCAATATATGGCTTGTCAATCTTTGCGATGTCTTCAAACTTCTTTCCGCGGTATTTGCCGAATTGAAATGTGTCTTTTGGTTGAGCATTTCTCTTTTCTTCAATTGCTTTTATTTCGTCGTGGATTACCTTTTTGGACATCTTCCAACGAGAAGGATTTTTTTTCACCTTCAATAGAAAGTTTTTGGAACTTCTCACACAGTCTTGTTAGGGTGGTCATAGTAGGGTGTATATAGTTGGCAGGAAAAAAAATTAAAATAATTAATAATATAGAATGAGTGCGTGGATAATCTTTGTAAAGGCTTACTCCGCTAAGCATAACATAAGCTATGGCGAAGCATTGAAAAAGGCTGGTAAGGAATACAGAAAGCAGAGCTCAGCCAAAGGCGGAGCCGTCGCACGTGTGCGACTGAATGGAGGCAATGCGGATTTGTCAGAGGATGTCTATTCGTCCTCGTCGGATAGAAAGGGTGCTGACGGATGGAAGCCAGTCGCCAGCAAAGAAAAATCAACTGTGTATGAAAAAGATGGCAAAGCTATTGTAGCATTTAGAGGCTCAGTAGATAAGCGGGACTTACTTACAGATGTAGCATTAGTAAAGGGAGTATTGAAAAGAACACCGAGATATAAAGAAGAGCAGAAGCTGGTTAATGAAGTGATAAAAAAATATGGTAAGGATAATGTAGAGCTGACGGGACATTCACTAGGTGGGACGATTGCGAAAGATTTAAGTAGGCAGACTGGGTTGAAGGCTACAACATATAACAAAGGTTCAAGCACGAGAGACCTCATTGAAGGAGTGATTGACCGAGTAGCCGTTAAAATTAATCCGAAAGGTAAGCGGGCGAAGACTGCGAAGCTGCACGAACTACCGAACCGCATTTGACCCCGTTTCATTGTTAGGGGCGACGGCGGTAAATACTAAGTTAGTGAAGCCGACGAGGGGCGTTCATACAATTGCCAGCTTCAAAGGTAAAGGAGCCAAAAAAATTTACCTATAATTCAACCGCGAATTTGGAAACCGAGCGGGATGCTATCGTTATCGTTAATGAACTTACGACCTGCCCACTTATTCTCATTAACTTGTTTTTTTACATTCGCCATATGTAAAATGCTAAAATGTGGGATTTGTTGCTGTTTGCTGTTTCTGTCAATGTGTATTTTTTTCATTTGAAATTCCCTAACATTTTCAATGCTTTCGCCTCTATCCATCTTATCATATACATCGTAGTTGAGTTGATTAGCATTTAAGCCTTTACCCCTAAAATGGAAATATCGTTTAACTCCATTTTCAGCCGTTTCTATATGAACCCCTTTTGAAATATGTTTGAGGTCGTTCTTGGTCATACCAGCAGTAAAGGCATCTTTCGTCGTAAATTCTAACATATACAGTTTAGGTGCTATCCACACACCCTTTATTATCTTACAACCATCGCCCAAGTCGTCGCTTATACCGCCCAGTTTCTTATTGCCCATATTCTTGATATACTTGGCACATCTTGAATGAATTTGGAGGCTGTCCGTATCGGTGTAGTAAAAGTCGTCTTCAATGGTTCCGTTCGGGTTGGCTTCCTTAATATAATTATACATAATGCGACGGCTATATGCTAGTATGAATGCCCCATAATGTGTCGGCTTGGTTATGCTTTTTTCTAATAAGATTGGATTACGAGGAAGACCCGATATGTGCCATAAATCTTTGCATTCTTTGTCAGTAAATTTAACAATGTCAGTTATTTGATTACTGTTCCAGAATTTCCAGTATTCTTCGTTAGTGGTTATGTATGCTGTGATAGATGGTATTGGTCTCTGTATCATCTTACCGTATAGGCTATTCATAAACAGTTTAGCGAGCAAATATTGCGGGCTACCTTTCTCCGCATTTTCCTTTGCCTTAAACATATCGTCTATGTATTGTTTGAAAACACATTCAGATTTAACGGTGTAGTATCCTTTATGTATATGGACCGTATAACCTTCGGCTACCATATCCTCAATATCTAGACTCGTTAGCCATTGGTCCTTCATATCTTCTAGTCGCCATTTAAGGGAGCCCATTTTGTCTCGCTGACCAATCCTTGAATGGAGTATGTTTTTTGGTGAAATGTAGTCAAGGTTGTAAATACCGATTTGAAGGTTTCGCGGGTCAAATGGTCCGATTGTTTCCAGTATGTCGCCAACCATAAAAGCTAACATCATCGCGGTTGGATACAAAGATACGACATCCGCATCTACTAGGTAGTCTATTATTTCGTCAAAGGTGATTTCTTTTTGTAGGTATCGTTCATACTGAGCTGAAATGAACCGCCTCTAAGACGGGTAAGTCCTGCCTCCGATAACAGCTTTTCTAAATGCTCGCTCCTGCTCAACTGTTGGAAGTCTCACCTCGTATTTTTTATCTACATATTTCTTCCATATGTTGAAAGCCAGACTTGAAGTTGAAATGTATGAAGTTAGATTGACCTTATGAGTTGTAAATATCGTCGTGTTTAATTTGTCGTATAATTCCTTCAAACCCATAACATCGTTTTTAAGATAAGTCAAACAGTCCTGCCTCATCTTCTCTTCCATATCCTCCCATCTGCGGGCTTGCTCGTGGTCAAAGTCGCCTTTAAGGATTTCACATCCCATACTTTCAAGATTTGCTTTAAGGCTTCCCTGAGTGTGCTTTCGTAAGTCCCACATTTTAACATTTTCAAACTCTAAGCAGATAATAGAGCCGTTGTTAATTTTTGACGACTTAATCTTAATACCCCTTTTAATTAATTCTTGGTGTATGAAGTAGTGGTCAAAGTTCGCTCCGTTAAAACCATTAACATAAAGAACTGGCGGTTTGCCCCCCTTTTTCTTCGGCTCCCATCCTTCTTTTATACGGTCGCCTCGTTCAATTAGTAGGTCCACGAATTGACTGATACAATCTTTACCAGCTATGTATTTAAAACCCTCAGAGCCCTGAGTATATCCGACTATGTAGCAGTCGTGGATATCGTAGCCGACCGTGATGGATGTATTTCTAAATGTTTCCAAATCGTAATGAAGCACCTCGTGGTTATCCATTTTTTCTTCTTCTCTGAATTTAGTTACATTTATGTTTGTTCAGATATGGACGCAAGCAGTCCTCGCACCGCTTCTTAAACTGCTTAACTAATCCGTAATAATGGTTATTCTCCAAAAAGATTAGCTTGTCGGGTTCTTCTCCTTCCTCATTCGTTCTGACTGTCTGCTTCATAACTGGGTCTGTTATTTCATATGTTTTCCCTTCCTTAACATATTTTTTCAATATTTCAACCGCTATTGAAAATGGTATGGGTGAGTTTGGTGGAAGGTTGAATTCGGCTCGTATCTCATTACATTTCTGTTTATTCAACGGATGAATATTTAGAATATCCCTACATAGGAAAAATAGACAGTTGTTATTTCTGCTTGGTGGAGATATCTTTTTACCATCTTGAACCTTCTCCTTTTTTTCCCTAGTGCCTTCATAGCATCCCCCACCATTCTCTTGAACGAATGTTATATGAACATATTGGATGGTTCTTTCATATCCATTCTCTCCTGCTTCAATGTTGTTTATGTTGAACTCGTTCAGAGCATCCATAAACTTTGTGTCATATTCGCGGAGTAGGAATGAATTAAAAGTTTTCTTTGTAGAATAGTGGTCGTATCGTATATTAGCGGGAGCGGTGGTGTAAGTTATAGCTATATTAACATCCGCATTCCTAGTCATCCCTTCCCTTCTCGCTCGTCGTATGGCTGGTATGAACACCTCTTGTTCCAAAGTGTCAGTATCATAAAAACTTATATCCAAACCCTTAAATTTGAATGATAGAGAGTTTAGCCGTCTGTCTCTTCTAATGGTGTAATCGTGTGCCTTAAACTCTCTTCGCTTCGCTTCCCTTGTCTTAACCTCGCGGAGATTTGCCTTGGCTTGAAGAAGTTGGACATATTGCTTGTTTGGTCTAGGTGGTAGAGGTGGCTTGTATGACATTGTATATTGTGGAATAGATTTTTTTGTTTGGTATTAATCCCAATGATTTATATTATACTTGTGTTATTTGTTTAGATGATAATTATATTAATGTAAAAAAAAATTTATTAGAAAAAAATAATTACAATCTTACGATTGTATAATCGTAATTAGTTTTACCTTATTTCAACTTCTACAACACTTTCCATTTTTTGTTTCTTTTTCATAGCATATCGTTCCTTCCGTCTCGCCGATATGGCTTCCTTATTCCTTTCGTAATATGAAACACCAGCCTTTCTATACATTTCTGGATTTTTTAAGACATATCTTCTTGAAGCCTCGTAATGAGCTTTTTTCTTTTCTTCAACAGATGTATATTTAGCAGGTCGCCCTAACTTTACAGTGCCGACTGGTCCGCTTTGTGATGGCATATTTCACCAAAACTCTATGTGTATATTGTTATATAATAATAATCATAATTATATAAATGAAAAATTAATTATTACCTACTTCTTACCTCCTATGTCGGTAGACTTATAACCAGATTGTAATTTCCATTCCGTAATTTTTTCCTAGCCCGCCACCATATATTTTATAAGAAACTTGTTGTTTTTTTGTTATCTTTTTGGATAAAGTTTCCGCAGTGTATTTTCCTATATATCCTAACTGTCTTCCTTCTTCTGTTTCCACCCTAATAGCATTTTTATCAAATTTATTTTCTGGTTCAGGAACTATGAAAACTTTGATTAGAGGTTTGCTTCTTAGATATAACAAATTTTCCTGTCTTCCTCCAAATGATACCCCGACGACTTTTGTTGATAATGTTGGCATACGCTTCGCAATCTTTTTTATATAGTTAGAATTATATTTTTTTAAATGATAATTAATTAAATGATAAATATTTAAATTTCGCTTCCTTTTTGATTTCTACTTGATTTCTTGTTGATTTCTTGTTTGTTGATTTTTGGCGATTTGGGTCCGAAAAGGCCGTTTTTTTACAGGCATTGCAAAAAATGACTGTAAAAAAGCGGTAATCATCTTCTGTTATATTATATAATACTATGTTGAATTAAGTTAGGTTCAGCGTTAGGTTAGGTTAGGTCAGGTTTGGTCAATTGGGTTGGGTTAGTTTAAACTGAAGCAACAAACACTCATCCCATGTGTTGCGTCCATCCAACATCATATAAAAATGCTTTGACAAATATGTGGACACCGCATTATATACATATCCATCATAGAGACCCATGTCGTTTCCTGTCTGTCTATTCTGTGTCATGATCCTCCCACTCTCTGTGTCTGTTTCTTTTCCTGTCTGTTTGTCTTTTGCTTTCTCACTCCTACCTCTTTCTCTTGAGTCAACTACCCTTTGTGACTGTGTGTGAGTGTGTGTCCCTGCACCTATCTCACTTTTTATTCCTTTCTTGTTTGCTTTCTCAAACACGCATGCCCTTTCGAATTCCTTTGTGTGTGTGAGTGTTCCTGTCTCATTCCTCTCTATCTGAGTTTCTATTTTCCTTCCTGACACTGCCTGTGTGTCTGTTGTTGTTTTGTGAGAGTCTTTCTCTTCATCTCTTACTCTTTCCTTTTTCGTTCTCCCTCTTCTGTCATCAAGACATCAAATTCATCCTGCCTATCGATTTCATTTCTCGTTGAAGTTTGCCCCCGTGGGGCACGCGTTTGCGCAGGTTGAGGCTCTTGTTGATCGCCCAAAATCAATCCAAAGCATCCCTGCTTTCCAGATTTGCCATTCACGCCACCCAAACGAGACGCTTTGCCAGACTCTTTCACCGGTAGAGGGGGTGGGAGCGAGGTAGGTAGGGGAGGAGATTTTCGTTGCGGTAACGAAGGCCAAGGCCAGGTAGGTGCAGATGGTCTCTTCGCCATGCGGGGGGCTGCTGCAGGCTTGCCCAGGGCGTCACCACTGTCGAACACCTGTTCATTTTTGCACCATGAGACAGGGCAAGCAAGAGCCGAATGTTGCTTCCCTGTTTGGGGTCTGTGTTCGGACAGACCCACCGTAGTCGCAGACTGGATCATCCAGATCGTCTCCGTAGTAGCAGGCTTCACCGTGAAGGGACTCTCAGCCGCCGTTGGTGTTGTAGCAAGCTCCGTTGCAGTGTCATTGAAAATATCATCTCGCAATCCAATGTCATTAACAACAAAGTGATGATCACTCCTCTGTAAATAGTCCAAACCAATAGTTAGGGCGCCATAGCCGTTTATCATGCGTCGACGTGGCGACCGCCTTCCAATCGAAGCAAGTGAATCCAACGTGTCGTCACTGTCGTCGATTCCTTTTTCGTCATCCATACCGTGGCTGTTGCCGTACTCATCCTTGTCGTCTTCTACGTAGCATAAAGTCTTACACTCCTCCAGCCCATCACCTTCCCTGGTATATAGCTGTAGTGTAGGCCGATTGTTCCAATAGCTCATCACTTATACAGTGGAAAGCTAAATCGCCGGTAGGAGGTCCAGTCAGCACCTCACCCACTTGGTGGAAAGCTGATCCATTAATAAAAGTAACTTCATCGAACCCATGTTCGCCGTAGAACCAAGGAATTGGCGGAAGCGCGTAACCACTGTTAACTCCGAACAGTCTGTTCTCACTTCGCCTTTGTCGTTGTCGTTGACGTTGTCGTTGCCTCTTCGTAGCAGTTGAATCCATCGCTAAAAAGAAATACGTTGAGCTCACCAAATATGGAGAAGACGAGGGCCTTTAAATTCTCAGTAGATCAACCTCCGTAGCCAAGGCATCATAACCCATTATGCCTGATGATCCATATATTCACCAGGTGTCTAGAAAGTACCGGACACTAACGCAGAGGACGGTCGGTTGATCAATCCGGTTACTTAACCTAGACTCAAGGAACTATAAGTCCCATGAATATAGTTTACTGATAATGGATAACGATCCAATCCAATGATTCCAATTATGTTATTGTACTAGTAGGTACAGATACCGTGCCAAGTTGTGTACAGTGTCCAAGATGGATGTTAACGTTTACAATGTAAAGACAAATATCTGATCCAATAATAAAGGCAATATTAAGGCATTGTACCAGTATTGAATAAACAACAGTAAAATTTGCTCTAAGCACTTTTGTGCTAGAGCGAAAAATCAAATATGAGGGTGAAGGGGTTGTCTTTGTAATGTTTAAAATTTTGGAGCGGGAACAATAGTTCCCGCTTAATTTATTACCGTAATTAACACTGCAGCGTTCACTTTTCAGTCTCCCTTACGGCCCACCCACTGATATTTGTGAAATGACGCATTGTACCAGTATATAATGGTAAAGTATGAAAGATATCCGATTAGGTAAAGTGGAAATACTTAAGGATATTAGAGTTCTATGGTGTGACATGCTGTGACATGTGACATGCTGTGACATTTAATGTTATATTATATACAGCACACGAATATGATATATTCTGTGGTGTAATGGTTGGAGCCACTAATCTCCATGACGGAGGCTAGTGTCGAGGTAGCACCGGAAATCCGTAAGGGTTAGTTGTCTTCCTGTACAATTTCCTCAAAAACACCCAAACATTCAATTTGGAACTGTAGTCGTTCTCATTCAGCTTCTGCTCTCTTGTTAAACTTTCTCATTTGATTTCTCCTGGCCTAGCCAAATTTACATCTATAAAGTTCATGTGAGGCGTGACTGCACCGATTACTATGACAGTGTTGTCTGCAATGTCTGTCTTATCTTTCTTTCCCTCACTCTCGACATCCTTGCTCTCATCTACCTGCTCTGTTGCTATGGCATTTGATGTCGATGGGGACGTTGTCGTCGCCGCAGCGGTAATCGGGTTAATGGCGTTTACTAACGCAGTTGGGGAGCTGATACTATTAGGCAACGTAAATCGTAGGTCGGCCTCCTCGTCGGAGTTTTTATCATCCTCTTCCTCGTCATCTACCGTTAGACATACGAAGTTCCATGTCGGTGAGCATATACATTCTGGCGGTTGAGGAAGGTTCGCTTTCAGATCTGCATGGAAGTATGCTCCCTCACATATTATAGCAGACACAACACGTAATAATGAGCTCACTTGCACCGGAGTCAGGTCGGTCCGGTGACTGAGTCTGTCTAAAATTACCTTCCACTCTTCTTGGGTCGTGCGATCCGTTTCGCGCTGAACTGCGCCATCCGTTATCTTCCCAAAGTCGCGCGCAGTGAAGGTGTTGCAACCATTCATTTCGCCGCCCAGCTCGATCTTCGTCGGCTTGAGCTTGCCGATCTGGGGCAATTATTCTCATCATCTGACTAATCAACTCGAGTGAGCAATAGTAAAAAGCACATGCACCGTTGATCGCCAAGTGAGCACATCATTTCTGGTGCTTGTCGGGCGTTTGGGGGTTCGTGGTGACCTTCTACCTTTTTGGGGTAGCATGTTGCGCTCCTCTTTCTTCCGCCCGTCGTTTTTTACTTTTAGTATTACTGAAAGTTGAAGTACCTCTGTTGATTGGTAGCATCTGTCGGAGTTCCCCTGCTTCGTCGCTTGCAATAGCCATACCGATCCATGCGTCGTCGATTTCATCATTGACCGCCGTCTTGCGGTCGGTAGCCACATTCACCGTCGGCATGCTCGTTATGATGCGGTTCCGGATTGTACCATTTGGTCGCGCTTCTCCAGCGTTGCGACGGGGTGCCTGGCCATGGTTGCGGTTTCGTCCACATGCGCCTGCCTTAATTCTGTTGTAGGGTCCAGCTCGTGCTTTACACTCACTCCTAAGTATGCGTCGGTTTGTTTACACATTCCGGCCTAAGGCACCGTACACGGCAGTCTCTTAATAAATTATCTTTCTTGCAATTGAAGAAGCAGTACCGCTTTGACGACTGTCCATCGCGAGGCCTCCCTCACTCACCTAATAACAGTATAGTGGCAGTCTGAGACTTGTCGGCTTTCTTATTCTTACTGATGTCTGCTGCCTGCATTAGTTCTTGCATTCTCTCACACAGACCATCGTAGTCGGGCTTGTCATCGTCTGGTTCGCTCCAGTAAAGCGCGCCCAGCGTCGCCTAAGACAGGGTGTTTAGATTTCTGTAACCATTGCAAAGTGACCACACATTTAAACTGATCCGGGAATGGTAGATTTCTTTCTGCTAGCTTCTCATACCGGTGTGCCTGTCTTTCTATCCAATCTTCTACGTTCGTAGATGCAGTTATTCTATCAGTAAATAACTCCTGAAGCAATTCGTGGTTAGAAATGGCTCCTACGTGTGCGTATTTCTCGTTAAGACTCCCCCACACCTCTCTAGGGTGATTACTCGCTCGTCGGAGGGTAAGCAACGCGGTGTGCCCTGTAATGCATGAGCCAGTACTGATCGCAATCGCACTTGACACTGGATTCGTACCTTCTCCGGTAGACATGCTTCCAGCTCCTCATAACCATAGTCGGCTCCCAGGGCGTCGATAGTTTGCTTCTGCTCCTCGACAGCGGTCAGCGGGTCGGCTGCGTCTAAACCGTCTCTGCTTTGTTTCAGCTTGATAGCTGATGGTGTCACGTAGGTCTTTAGCTCTTCCAGCGCCATCGGTCCGTGTCAGTCTGCAAGAAAAATTAAGAGTTTAGGGTCGATTCCTTCTACATACTGCAGAAAAGACCAACGCCACTCGTCATATGTAGCAGCAGGCTTAGTAATAGCAGGAAGGCGTGGGCATTTCAATGTAACTTGCGCTCGCTCATAACCTGATGTGGACATTGTTCGTATCCGGAATCCAAATTGATCAAATGCAAAACAAACTTTAATGACAACGAATTGAAAGAACGGAAAGCGAAAAAAGCAAATGCATAATCAGATGGGATGATCACGTTATAGATCATCTAGAACATATAATAATGACTGAGGATCACTGTAGACAGTAAACAGAGCTATTGCGTATCCTTAACTGTATTACAGTGTATCTCCGTATGTATTTCTCATGTGTTACTGTGCATCATGTGATAGATACATCTCCTCATTGTATACGATATTGGCATTAATCAATCCTTAAATGGTAATTAATAATGGCGGATGATAAAATGGTAATAGTATTGTATTTGCACAATGCTCACCGGTAGTCAATTCCATTATCGGAACGAATATCTGCAATATTGCGTCCTACACACGCCCACTGCCACGCCCACGTCTACGTACGCGTCCGGGACCACGACCTTGATTCATCTGAGCCAGCCGTTGAGCATTGCAGTTGCATTAAGAATGATGAGCCATTACACGCGCTACTAAAATAGGCTTGTTCTCTTTATGCGCTCCACCCATATGCATGTTCAGCAACGTCTTGAGACTTCGAACAGTGCATTTCTTAGACACAGCGGCTACCCCTTGTGGCATCATTTCATCTACAATCTCATTCAGCGGTCGCTCTGGTTCTGGGTTTTCGAAATTCTGCGTTTTCCTTCTCCTCATCTGTTAATACTCTGCAGCCCGCCCATCTAGGATGCTTTGGCGGTGGTTCGTCGTTGGTAAAAAAAGTTGTAGGCAAGGAAAGCCGCTCCTCTTCAGTAAGAAGTTTGCACCTTTGCACAGTGTCGCTGCCCGATCTGCAGGCAGGCCCCACACATCTGCAGGCAAGTCGTCTAACACACGAACGTGTGCTTTATACTCAGTGCCCTTCTTGTTAGTTATCTGAAAGTAACCAGGACAACCGGGTAAACCGCCTTCCTATTCTGGCCCCTCCCAGTGGATCTGATTCAAACAACCAAGGTTAGACAGGATGTCTTCAATACTTTCTTTTTCCTGATCGGAACAGAATTCGGATGCAAGATATCTCGCGCCATCCATGATTTTCTTATCAACCCGATTGCAGTTAGGCAATTTTGTGGGTCGATCTGAACCTATCAATAGGTACAAGTTAAAAAAAGACAAGGAGGGCGCGAGATTTAGTAGCAGGTGACCGATATAGGGCAACAAAGGGCGGCCGTCAGGATTATCCCTCTCTCCGTGCCACCTCACTTGCGCATCTCCCCACGTTTTGCAACGAACGGCAGGTAAACCGAAAGTTCCTTCCTCCGCGGACTTATACTGCCATGCAAGTGGCCGATTGTAATACGACAAGTTAGGATTGACGCAGGGCGCGAAATATGATTTCCAATCATGAGCACTGGCCAGCAGGAGAATAACGTAATTCTCCCGATCTTTTACAAAGCCTTGTAGCAGTTGAAATAAGCCTTGTGCAAGACTTGTGCAAAAAAGAGACGTTTTCCATCCAGCGTATTGAAGTACAAAAAAAACTTGATCTTGACGATTATGAGTGTGGTTACGAACCATTCGATGCGTCTCAATCATAATCTTCCAACTCTTGGCTACTAGATGAGAAAAAAACATCATAGCAGAAAGATCAGTGTTTTCAGGGCCGCCGTCCCAATCGACGTGAAGAGTTCCGCAGACTTAGTCTCATCATGAAACATTTCCCAACGAAGGAGATGATAAAGCCAGCTTAACTTTTCATTGCCCCCGTGCTTCACCTCTGGCATGTGCAGTAAAACAAAGTTTTTGTTATGGCTGTAACTAGTTGCGCCACTCGCTTGAAGTTTACATACAAACCGGCCCTTGAAGTCAGGACTTGCTTTTAAAAAAAAATTAATTATTTAATAAACGACGTGCAAGCAAACGATTCAGAAACCTCGACTGCAGCTTGACTAATAAAACGGCTTCGTCATGTCGATCATCCAGGTAGTAGTGACTTCTTTCCGCGGCCTCATGCGCTCTAAACACGCCTCCCTCCCGACAACGCCGATGTACTTTGTGATGCCGATTGGCCCGTGCGCGATAGGCTTGTGCTTCCTCTTCCGTTTTGAATCCTTTCCTGTGCTCGTCTTGCAGCTCACTGCAAATCGCGCAAATGGCAAAGTCTCCCTTCCTTATTGGCTTCACTTGCTTAAAATTTTCTCTCCACATTTGCCGCACTAGCGCTTCCCCTGGTGGCTTGCCAGCCTTGCAACGGCTGCCGACTAACAAGTGCTTGACTGACCAATGCCAATTCGACTTAACATATTGGTAAATTTCAGGAAAGCTCTCTACGTCCTGTAGATGCCACACTCCGTCTGCAATCGTCTCACACTCGTCCACAAAATTTCGAGTCAACAAGACAACAATTAAGTCCTGCTCGTCGGTTTGAGGACTGGAGGCGCGACATGTTACTTTGTTTTGATGCTTCAGCAACTGTTTGGCCCAGAGCATGGTTCGCTCGCCTATCCCGTAGTACTAGATCCTCATCCACATTTTCTGACACACGTCATAGTTCCTCGATGACGATACTCGACAGAGTGATTTGACATCTGCATGGCTCGAAGCTGGCCACAGACCCATGAAGTTAAGTTAGTATATGTCTGACTAATGCTGTCCGTGCGGCCGACAACTGCACTCGACGGATTGACCCAGGCAGAGCATTTAAACTTTTTGCAACACGGAGCGTTCATCTCCTCCACCAACTCTGGTCATGTTCCCCCGAGCCATTTTGACACTGTTGGGTCGAATGTCACGGGGGGGGGGGGGGGCTTAAATAGGTGTGCGCTTGGAGCTGGTATAGCTGCGGTTGGTCTTCCTCTGGCGCGCAAAAGTAGTGGGCTTGATTCCAAGACTGATGTACAATGGATCGAGGCTGGTTTTGAAGTCTACATTCTTCTCAACACGCACCAACATCGATCCACGACGACATTTCTTCCCAGGAGGAAACAAAATCGCCTTTGGTCACTCCCAGAGTCACTCGGTCTGGTTTGGGAGTCCACGTGTCCCCGTACATGCTGCCAAACGTGTCCTCTGGGTCATCGACACAGCCGTACATACTTTCAAACATAGCGTCTTCTCCCCCCGAGTCGCAGTCTCCATCCTCGTCGGATGAGTCGCCGTACATAGCATCGAAAACATTGTCTTGCACTCTACAACAAAACTTACCGCTTGATAATGCATGATTCCTCCAACGACCTATCACCCCCAGCACATGGAGACATGGAGGATGCATGTGTGTCTGCTTGCACCTTGGAATTCAAACGTGGCAAAAACAAAATGGTTAACGGTCGGTGACCTGTGGGACCTTTCCACAGATTCCTTGCCGAGCCACCCCTCTCCTTCGGTCTCTGCATCAATTGACACCAGGAACGCATGAAAGAAACAAATCACAAGCATGAAACAAAAAAGTAAGCACTTGAGAGGAGGCAGATTCAAAAAACGGGTACCAGGTCTAGACTTCCATTTTCTTGAAGTTGCCGAAGTGTCCACTAGTCCACTAGCAAAGAAGTCATTGCAGCCCAAAACAACAAGTCCTAGCCAAGCATCATAGTATGAGCATCAAAAAAATAAGTGAGAATCAAGTGCAACGGGGAACGTACAGTCGGGATTTTTCCAAGGGGTTGCATCCAAGCAAATCTGCCTGAAAAAAAAGCCACAGAAAAGGATTTTTTTCTGCTGTAAAACAAAAGCCAAGAAGCAAGATGCAATGAAATGCCCTGTCTCCATAGCTTACTTGAAAGGTCTTCATTGCAGGAGATACTATTAGGGTCGGCAGATTCAAAAGCAACCCCTTCTTTGAAAGCGTCTTTTTGAGTTGTGTTGAGCAAAAAGGTTGGCAGTTTTCCGGAGCGGTCTCCGGTAAAAAGGCAACTGGAAAGAAAAATTGCCGAAAAGGGGCCAAAAAGGCAGTCCGGCTTTGGGGTTGGTCTCGAATTTTCGACTTGGTTGGGTGGTCGTTGTCGGGTCATTTTTGGTGAAGCCAAGGAGAATGCCTGGTACTGGTCCGCATCTCGTAGAGACTGTGCAGACCATTCGTGTGGACGTGACGGGACAAGGGTACATAACATGCAACGGT
Organism: Paulinella micropora; assembly: GCA_019918135.1. Classification (NCBI taxonomy): domain Eukaryota; phylum Cercozoa; class Imbricatea; order Euglyphida; family Paulinellidae; genus Paulinella; species Paulinella micropora. The sequence continues at coordinate 172,129 of WBZZ01004500.1, forward strand.
GACCCTGATAAGATTTTCAAGTACCCTGAGGAGGTAGATTTTCCGCACGACAAGCAGTACCCTTATGACAACTGGCAGACAAGCTTTGCAGAAAAGCTCGCCCCGAACATCATTTATGAGTACAATCAGAGTACAAAGAAACTGAGTGACAAGACCAAGCCGTGGGTTGGTGCCCCTAAGGGAGAAGCCCCTCGCAGTCGAAACAAAAGACAGCTATTTTCTATCCCCGAGCCAGAACTATGTCAAAAGAAAAAGCGCAAGGTGGACTTGCCTAAGGATGAGGTGACTGAACCTCAGGAGAGCTCCAATGAGAACTTGCCTCCTACTTATGCAAACGTGACAGGCCCTCTTTACAGTAAATTAGCGGTTAGATAATTTCTGACGGCAGTTACTTTCCTGTTATTCTTGATAGGACCGATTAGAATTGCCAATTAGATAAGTATGGACAATAATATTATTAATTGGTTGTAACAGAACAATTACAGTTGTCAGCCAGTCGTGTGCCTAACTATGCCAGTGCTTAGTTGGCGGTAAAAGTTCTTCTCAGTAAAACTTTCACAACCTGATCATCTGCGATCCACTAAAGTGTCCCGGTTCTACCCGGCCTCTGACAAATTCACTAGCGGCGATTATATTACCTTGGCTTATGAGTTCTTCTGCTACTACCAGAGAAAAGGACGCGGCGACTACGATCCTGCAAGGAAAAGCGCCAGCATTCATCGATGGGATTAAGGGGCGGAGCTGGGACGACTGGTTTGCGCAGGTGCGGGTTGACTTGAGCTCGGTGGAATGCTGGGAGTACGTGGCCCCCCTGCAAGACGTTCTACTCTGGAGATCGGAGGTGGAGGCGGAGTTGAAGGCGGCTGCCCCTGGAGCGTCCGCGAACGCAGCCTACGGTGACCCAGAGGAGGAGGAGAAACCGGATCCAAGGGCCGGGAGGCGGGGGAGAGATGGAAGACCGGAGCCAGCACCGGTTGTGAACCTCACTATGGTTCAGCGCCGCAAGGTACTTGCCAGAAGGGCACAGATATTTATGTGGCTGTACAAGGCCCTGGAGTATGGGTCGCCGGCCGAAAGGATTGTCCGTCATCTGGTACGGGAGCCTACGCTACGACCGGAGGCATTAATAAACGTGCTACGGCAGCGTTACCAGGGAACTGAAGTCCACCAGATGCAAAAGAGGAACAATTTAGTTAGCAACTGGTAGTTCAATACTAAGGATGACATGATGGCGCAACTTCGCGACTTCAACACGCACTGTGACTTTCTTGAGGATCACGGGGAACCGCTTGGAGTTGGCCTACAGATGCAGTTTATAAAGACTGCGTTGGCGAAATGTGCGGACAAGCATCTTTGGAAGCCGTTCCTTGACGCACAGGTCACCGAGCCGTCGCGGGACTGGGATGCCTTCGAGCAGGCTTTCCAAAGGCGAGCCATTGCCAACGAGGCGCACCGATCGGCAAGCAAGGAGGACGCTGCGATGTGGGCTGGACAACAGGAGGGCAAGGTTGGCAAGGGTCGTCCGAAGCTTGAATGCTACAACTGTTCCAAGGAACACAAGTATTTTCGCTGCATGGAGAAATGCAGGATACCTGGCCATAATCATGTGGGCAAAAGCTGCCCAACGCTGAAGGATCGCTACCGCAAGAATTTCCCAAGGCAGAGAAGCCGCAGAAAGAAACGGCGAAAGACAAGGGCGGGAAAGAACAAGGACGGAAGGCCCAGGGTGCCGCGAAGTCTACCCCGCCGCGGCCGTGTCTTGCATGGCTCTGTAACAGAAAGAGTGGAGACAAGAGGTGATGGATCCTGTTCCGAGAGGTGTGGTCGACGATGATGTCTACCTTGTGCCGGCGGCAGATGGGTCGGGGCTGCGACCGGCGTCTACGGAAGGGAAGCAAGCGATGGGGCATGCTTACATGGCGCAGAAGGGGACATCTTTCATGTACATTGGCCCGCCGACGAAGAGATACCTAATGACACCAGGAATGGTAAGGTAAATGTTGCCGATTTTCGAACTGTGTTCAACAATGCACAAAGACCGGAGCTACACTTCTGGATGTGGTGGTACAACATACGTGTGACCCCGGACGATTGGGAGCACTGGGCGATGGGGTTGGAGGACAACGAACCCTGTGACAAAGAAACGCACATGCCACCGGAATGCGAAAACTGCAGCGTTATGCAAGTCAAAGGGCAAAAGTGGTGTTCGAGATGCAAAGTGGTGGCTTACTGCAACAAGACATGCCAGAAGATGGATTGGCCACGGCATAAAGAGTTCTGCAACTGGACCCAGAATGAAGGCAAGGAGAAGTGGTTGCAGGCTGGGGATCGCAGCGGAGGCCCGCGGACTGGGACCCCATGGCTCGACAGTTACGAGGATGAAGGGAGACCTAGCGTACAAGAGGTTGATGAGGTATTGTCATGTTGTCCCGCAAGAGGGAGAGCAGGCGAAAGCACTACAGCCGAGGTACAATGATCTACTGATGTTGGCTGGCCCGCCTGAAGCTGCCAAGGAATACTTGGACGTCAGTTGGGAGGCATTGCAAGACGCGAAACGACACGCGCAAACGGCAACGGTGCATACCTTGCTGCGGGCTAAAGAGCGTTTCTTTCCGTGGGCATACGCTGGAAGAAGTGAAGAAGGCGGCAATTGCACGTCGTCGCGCTACGCAAAATACATCTGCACCCGGTCGACAGGGTGTGGTGGGAAGTGCAGAGGTACCTGAAGCAGGGGGAGCGTTGAGTTTGAGTGAAGGAGGCGTGAACGAGCCTACGAACGAAGCAAGAAGAGTGGGGCGATGGGACGAGTTGAACACCGTCATCACGCTCGAAAACAAAGAAAACGCGAACCTGCGACTGGATCCGGTGCCTAGAAATGCGACAAGGGGGAGTTGCTGACGAGGAAGAGAGGAAGCCGCCAGGGACACCACCTGCTCATGAAGAAGGCAATGAGAATCCTGGTAACAGTGCAGTGGATACGGATCAGCACGAGGCTGGACCTGGGAGCAGCGGAAGCCAGGCGGGTGGTCAGCAACCTGCATCTAACATGGCCGATGGGGCAAAAGGGGGAGCAGGACCTGTACACTGTGTACCTGGACTCGGGATCGGCACAACACCTGGTGCCAATACAAGACGCGCTGGAAATAGTGCAGGATGATAGCCCCATGGTTGTTAGGGGTATCTCAGGCACAACACCAACTGGATCAAAGGGAGGCACTTCGTTCCTGGGTGTGAACGGCGAAGGCAATGCTCAGGAAGTTGAGATGAACGAGGATTACGTTTTGCCGACCTTGGACCGGACGCTGTTTTCCGCTGGACGCCTACAGCGCGCAGGGTTCGCAATAGTAATGCAAGGAGCCGAATTCTTCGTTACCAGAAGGCGAATTGAAGTGGAGAAACGGGACAAAGTGCTCATTGGCAACTTCGACTCCGAGTCCTGTCAATATACATTTGAGACAGTAGCGCCCCCTGGATGGAAGAAAGAAAGAAAGGAATATCAGCCTTACCCGAGATGAAATGCTGTGTTTTGGTCTACGAGTATGCAGCCTGCCACAGAGGTCGACATCAAAGAGATTAATGAGATATTCCACTTTGGCGAGACAATGGCAAGGCAGTTTCTGACGCAAAGTGGATTGACTACGAAACACAAAGAAGGAGTGGCGAAGTGTACGTGTATGGCTTGTGCAACGACAAAGATTAGAAAGCATGCATCGTTTGTTGGGGCATCATTGACGCTGTGCAATGAAGTGGGAGAAGATTGGAGTGCGGACGGGACTGGACGCATTACGTTTCCATGGTACGGGAAGACTCCCTACTTCTTACTCTTCGTCGAGAACGTCTCAGGATTTCTCAGAGGCAAATGGAACCCCACTAGGGCCTCTGAACTAGCTCTACAGCAACTAACAGAGGTCCAAGTATGGTCCAAGACCCAGACGGGGAGATCGATGAAGCAGTTCAGGACCGACAAGGAATGGATTGCTCGAGCTGTCAAAGGATGCCTGGCTAGCATTGGTGTGGAGCAACGACTGCCCGTGCGAGCAGACCCCAACAAGGACGCCTACGCGGAAGCGGGGATAAAGATTGTGTTTTCGCTGGCAGCTACGCTACTCACGGCGAGAAGTGTACCGGTTTACTTCCTGCCGTTGGCAGTCGACTATGCTATGTTTCTTCTAAACATGCAAGGAAAAGCAGGGGCAAAAGTATCGCGACACGAGGCGTTCTACAAGAGGCCTGCACCGCATCATTCAATCTTGAAGCCATTTGGTTGCCTTTGTGCCTTGTACAAAGGAGGAAAGAAGGGACAAGAAAGGGGGAAACCAGGTGTGTTTATGGGAGTAAACTCGGAGGAGTCATCGTATTATACTATAATGTGGAGCTACTATGACAGCAAGATGGTCACTACGGCAGACATGGTGGTGCAGGATACGACGATTCATGGTTGGCCTACGCTATACCCTCAAGGAAAAATGGCGGGATCGATGCAACACTCGTTCCAAATTGCCACACCGACTTTGGAAAAAAGGCGACAAAAAGGACGGGTTTACCGAAAAATCTTTCACTCAGAGTGAGCAACGTCTGTTGGACGAGCTGGTAGACGTTGTGGCAACGGACGACAATGAGGACGCATCGGGACCGTTTTCCCACGAGGGAGTACCAGTTGAATCAGGTGGGGGACGAGATGATGATAGTGGTGTGATCACTATTGCAACTTTCGGTGATGAAGAGAGTGAGGGAGACAGAGTGGGTAAGGAAAGGGAGCTGCAAGCTCCTGAACGTGATCTTTCTCCCCATTTTGCTATTGGAAGGCGTGTTGAGCGCTCGAATGGCAGACGAGATGCGAGGGGCGTGCCGCTGGAGTGGACGGGGGCGCCTGTTGATGAGTCCAACATCGTAGGGGGGAAGAGGGCTCGTAAGCACACAAAGCCTTCTAACTTCAGCTCTGGGGCATACCTAGTTTCCGTACCTTATCGTGAAGCCACAGCTTCTGGAAGGTTCAACGAGTCCCGCTTTGCTGATATCGACAAACACCTTAAACTGGGGGCAATAGTGGAGAGACATGTCTCAGAGAAGCCTCCTGGTGAGCCGTTGGTGCCCACTCGGTTCGTCGACTTCGAGAAGCGAGAGACAATGGATGGGCCACCGGTGGACACGAAGTCCAGGATTGCAGGGATAGGCTTTAGGCAACCCTCATGGCAATACGACAAGGTAGATCTACCTACGTGCAAGGTGGAGATCGTCTGGGTGACGTGTGCTCTGGCCGTCTAATACAAGAGATGGACATATATGGAATGGATGAGGAAAGCGCGCTTCCTCAGGTGAAGCTGCATATACCAGTGTGGCTAAAGCCTCCGGTGGGGTATACGCCCCCCAATGTCGTTTGGCAGGCCCTTGGGGGTGTCAACGGGTTGAAACTATCTGGCCACATCTATTGGAACGATAGGGTCATACCAACGCAGAAGAAGATGGGTTTCGATCAGAGTGTCATCGAGCCGGTGCTCTTCGGTCGGATCGACAAGAAGACAAGCAAGACGGAGGTGTTAACATACCGTGTCGATGATAATATTCATGTGGCTGCGTCAGAGGAAAGCCGTCCACAGTATGTGGAAAAGCTGAACAAAGAATGGGGAAATGTGAAGGACCTTGGGCGGGTCAAGCAATTTCTTTCTCTGGAGTTTGACGTGCGTCGGTCTGGGGGAGTAATGACTGTGACCATTCGACAGAAGGAGTACATTGCCACGCTCCTGACGAGGTTCAAGAGAAGCGATGGGCGCCAATGGATGCAGGCGAAGTCACCATGGTTGCCGGCGGGATGGAAGATGGAGCCGGCAATGCTTGCTTATTCGCCTCAGGAGATCGTAGGAAGCTATGTCTGGCTCAAGGCGAGTGTTCCAGGGTCGGTCCTACCCCTGAGTGTGATTGCGGAGTTTCAGTCGGATCGGGAAAAGTTCGACTACCGGGCGGCCGAGCAACTGCTGCGATACTTCATGTTCGTGTCGGATCGACCTGTCCCCTGAGCTAGTAAGCTCATTGTTGTTATTGTTACAATCTGTGTTAGCCACGCAAGGAGGGACCAAGACGCTCAATTCGAAAGAGCATACAACTACGACCGTTTGGAAGCGAACGTTCCGCCGCCGCCACGGGGGCTAGCGTCAGTTCGTGCAGGACAGGGGGGTATCATTCTCATCGAATGGCAATCGTACATTGGAAGCCGACTCGGATTCATCGCTGGGAAATGGAACAAAGATGTACTCGCGCACTGGCGGGGTGGTGTTCTTGGCCAATGGACCGGTCACGGTGAGGGCGACTACCCAGAAGCACCTGGCTACTGGAACGCAGGAAAGCGAGACGTATGCGGCGTCAGAGGTCCTTCACGATCTGGAGGCGATGCGAAACGTGATCAAGTCGCTGCCGTGGGCGGATGACAACCCCTTGAAGCAGGAGTTGTTGGCGGTACCCAGGATGAATGTCGATAATCAGGCTACGGTGTGCACTGCTCCCAACTCCGTCTTTGGGAAGAGGCTGCGGCATATTGCGTTGAGGCACAGTCACATGACCGAGGCAATAAGGAAGGAGGAGGTAGTACTCAACTGGGTGCCCTCCGAGAAGAACAGAGCTGATGTGTTGTCGAAAAGATTCGATTGTCCGCAAATGTTAAAGAAAGCAGCGGACACTCTCTCTGGCAACGGGGCTAAGTAAGACACTTAGGGATTTATAGTGATTGTTATCACTATATTGCTACCCTCATCAATAATTCATAACTACCTCTGAAATTAGGGGGGCGCAAGGTGGACTTGCCTAAGGATGAGGTGACTGAACCTCAGGAGAGCTCCAATGAGAACTTGCCTCCTACTTATGCAAACGTGACAGGCCCTCTTTACAGTAAATTAGCGGTTAGATAATTTCTGACGGCAGTTACTTTCCTGTTATTCTTGATAGGACCGATTAGAATTGCCAATTAGATAAGTATGGACAATAATATTATTAATTGGTTGTAACAGAACAATTACAGTTGTCAGCCAGTCGTGTGCCTAACTATGCCAGTGCTTAGTTGGCGGTAAAAGTTCTTCTCAGTAAAACTTTCACAACCTGATCATCTGCGATCCACTAAAGTGTCCCGGTTCTACCCGGCCTCTGACAAATTCACTAGCGGCGATTATATTACCTTGGCTTATGAGTTCTTCTGCTACTACCAGAGAAAAGGACGCGGCGACTACGATCCTGCAAGGAAAAGCGCCAGCATTCATCGATGGGATTAAGGGGCGGAGCTGGGACGACTGGTTTGCGCAGGTGCGGGTTGACTTGAGCTCGGTGGAATGCTGGGAGTACGTGGCCCCCCTGCAAGACGTTCTACTCTGGAGATCGGAGGTGGAGGCGGAGTTGAAGGCGGCTGCCCCTGGAGCGTCCGCGAACGCAGCCTACGGTGACCCAGAGGAGGAGGAGAAACCGGATCCAAGGGCCGGGAGGCGGGGGAGAGATGGAAGACCGGAGCCAGCACCGGTTGTGAACCTCACTATGGTTCAGCGCCGCAAGGTACTTGCCAGAAGGGCACAGATATTTATGTGGCTGTACAAGGCCCTGGAGTATGGGTCGCCGGCCGAAAGGATTGTCCGTCATCTGGTACGGGAGCCTACGCTACGACCGGAGGCATTAATAAACGTGCTACGGCAGCGTTACCAGGGAACTGAAGTCCACCAGATGCAAAAGAGGAACAATTTAGTTAGCAACTGGTAGTTCAATACTAAGGATGACATGATGGCGCAACTTCGCGACTTCAACACGCACTGTGACTTTCTTGAGGATCACGGGGAACCGCTTGGAGTTGGCCTACAGATGCAGTTTATAAAGACTGCGTTGGCGAAATGTGCGGACAAGCATCTTTGGAAGCCGTTCCTTGACGCACAGGTCACCGAGCCGTCGCGGGACTGGGATGCCTTCGAGCAGGCTTTCCAAAGGCGAGCCATTGCCAACGAGGCGCACCGATCGGCAAGCAAGGAGGACGCTGCGATGTGGGCTGGACAACAGGAGGGCAAGGTTGGCAAGGGTCGTCCGAAGCTTGAATGCTACAACTGTTCCAAGGAACACAAGTATTTTCGCTGCATGGAGAAATGCAGGATACCTGGCCATAATCATGTGGGCAAAAGCTGCCCAACGCTGAAGGATCGCTACCGCAAGAATTTCCCAAGGCAGAGAAGCCGCAGAAAGAAACGGCGAAAGACAAGGGCGGGAAAGAACAAGGACGGAAGGCCCAGGGTGCCGCGAAGTCTACCCCGCCGCGGCCGTGTCTTGCATGGCTCTGTAACAGAAAGAGTGGAGACAAGAGGTGATGGATCCTGTTCCGAGAGGTGTGGTCGACGATGATGTCTACCTTGTGCCGGCGGCAGATGGGTCGGGGCTGCGACCGGCGTCTACGGAAGGGAAGCAAGCGATGGGGCATGCTTACATGGCGCAGAAGGGGACATCTTTCATGTACATTGGCCCGCCGACGAAGAGATACCTAATGACACCAGGAATGGTAAGGTAAATGTTGCCGATTTTCGAACTGTGTTCAACAATGCACAAAGACCGGAGCTACACTTCTGGATGTGGTGGTACAACATACGTGTGACCCCGGACGATTGGGAGCACTGGGCGATGGGGTTGGAGGACAACGAACCCTGTGACAAAGAAACGCACATGCCACCGGAATGCGAAAACTGCAGCGTTATGCAAGTCAAAGGGCAAAAGTGGTGTTCGAGATGCAAAGTGGTGGCTTACTGCAACAAGACATGCCAGAAGATGGATTGGCCACGGCATAAAGAGTTCTGCAACTGGACCCAGAATGAAGGCAAGGAGAAGTGGTTGCAGGCTGGGGATCGCAGCGGAGGCCCGCGGACTGGGACCCCATGGCTCGACAGTTACGAGGATGAAGGGAGACCTAGCGTACAAGAGGTTGATGAGGTATTGTCATGTTGTCCCGCAAGAGGGAGAGCAGGCGAAAGCACTACAGCCGAGGTACAATGATCTACTGATGTTGGCTGGCCCGCCTGAAGCTGCCAAGGAATACTTGGACGTCAGTTGGGAGGCATTGCAAGACGCGAAACGACACGCGCAAACGGCAACGGTGCATACCTTGCTGCGGGCTAAAGAGCGTTTCTTTCCGTGGGCATACGCTGGAAGAAGTGAAGAAGGCGGCAATTGCACGTCGTCGCGCTACGCAAAATACATCTGCACCCGGTCGACAGGGTGTGGTGGGAAGTGCAGAGGTACCTGAAGCAGGGGGAGCGTTGAGTTTGAGTGAAGGAGGCGTGAACGAGCCTACGAACGAAGCAAGAAGAGTGGGGCGATGGGACGAGTTGAACACCGTCATCACGCTCGAAAACAAAGAAAACGCGAACCTGCGACTGGATCCGGTGCCTAGAAATGCGACAAGGGGGAGTTGCTGACGAGGAAGAGAGGAAGCCGCCAGGGACACCACCTGCTCATGAAGAAGGCAATGAGAATCCTGGTAACAGTGCAGTGGATACGGATCAGCACGAGGCTGGACCTGGGAGCAGCGGAAGCCAGGCGGGTGGTCAGCAACCTGCATCTAACATGGCCGATGGGGCAAAAGGGGGAGCAGGACCTGTACACTGTGTACCTGGACTCGGGATCGGCACAACACCTGGTGCCAATACAAGACGCGCTGGAAATAGTGCAGGATGATAGCCCCATGGTTGTTAGGGGTATCTCAGGCACAACACCAACTGGATCAAAGGGAGGCACTTCGTTCCTGGGTGTGAACGGCGAAGGCAATGCTCAGGAAGTTGAGATGAACGAGGATTACGTTTTGCCGACCTTGGACCGGACGCTGTTTTCCGCTGGACGCCTACAGCGCGCAGGGTTCGCAATAGTAATGCAAGGAGCCGAATTCTTCGTTACCAGAAGGCGAATTGAAGTGGAGAAACGGGACAAAGTGCTCATTGGCAACTTCGACTCCGAGTCCTGTCAATATACATTTGAGACAGTAGCGCCCCCTGGATGGAAGAAAGAAAGAAAGGAATATCAGCCTTACCCGAGATGAAATGCTGTGTTTTGGTCTACGAGTATGCAGCCTGCCACAGAGGTCGACATCAAAGAGATTAATGAGATATTCCACTTTGGCGAGACAATGGCAAGGCAGTTTCTGACGCAAAGTGGATTGACTACGAAACACAAAGAAGGAGTGGCGAAGTGTACGTGTATGGCTTGTGCAACGACAAAGATTAGAAAGCATGCATCGTTTGTTGGGGCATCATTGACGCTGTGCAATGAAGTGGGAGAAGATTGGAGTGCGGACGGGACTGGACGCATTACGTTTCCATGGTACGGGAAGACTCCCTACTTCTTACTCTTCGTCGAGAACGTCTCAGGATTTCTCAGAGGCAAATGGAACCCCACTAGGGCCTCTGAACTAGCTCTACAGCAACTAACAGAGGTCCAAGTATGGTCCAAGACCCAGACGGGGAGATCGATGAAGCAGTTCAGGACCGACAAGGAATGGATTGCTCGAGCTGTCAAAGGATGCCTGGCTAGCATTGGTGTGGAGCAACGACTGCCCGTGCGAGCAGACCCCAACAAGGACGCCTACGCGGAAGCGGGGATAAAGATTGTGTTTTCGCTGGCAGCTACGCTACTCACGGCGAGAAGTGTACCGGTTTACTTCCTGCCGTTGGCAGTCGACTATGCTATGTTTCTTCTAAACATGCTAGGAAAAGCAGGGGCAAAAGTATCGCGACACGAGGCGTTCTACAAGAGGCCTGCACCGCATCATTCAATCTTGAAGCCATTTGGTTGCCTTTGTGCCTTGTACAAAGGAGGAAAGAAGGGACAAGAAAGGGGGAAACCAGGTGTGTTTATGGGAGTAAACTCGGAGGAGTCATCGTATTATACTATAATGTGGAGCTACTATGACAGCAAGATGGTCACTACGGCAGACATGGTGGTGCAGGATACGACGATTCATGGTTGGCCTACGCTATACCCTCAAGGAAAAATGGCGGGATCGATGCAACACTCGTTCCAAATTGCCACACCGACTTTGGAAAAAAGGCGACAAAAAGGACGGGTTTACCGAAAAATCTTTCACTCAGAGTGAGCAACGTCTGTTGGACGAGCTGGTAGACGTTGTGGCAACGGACGACAATGAGGACGCATCGGGACCGTTTTCCCACGAGGGAGTACCAGTTGAATCAGGTGGGGGACGAGATGATGATAGTGGTGTGATCACTATTGCAACTTTCGGTGATGAAGAGAGTGAGGGAGACAGAGTGGGTAAGGAAAGGGAGCTGCAAGCTCCTGAACGTGATCTTTCTCCCCATTTTGCTATTGGAAGGCGTGTTGAGCGCTCGAATGGCAGACGAGATGCGAGGGGCGTGCCGCTGGAGTGGACGGGGGCGCCTGTTGATGAGTCCAACATCGTAGGGGGGAAGAGGGCTCGTAAGCACACAAAGCCTTCTAACTTCAGCTCTGGGGCATACCTAGTTTCCGTACCTTATCGTGAAGCCACAGCTTCTGGAAGGTTCAACGAGTCCCGCTTTGCTGATATCGACAAACACCTTAAACTGGGGGCAATAGTGGAGAGACATGTCTCAGAGAAGCCTCCTGGTGAGCCGTTGGTGCCCACTCGGTTCGTCGACTTCGAGAAGCGAGAGACAATGGATGGGCCACCGGTGGACACGAAGTCCAGGATTGCAGGGATAGGCTTTAGGCAACCCTCATGGCAATACGACAAGGTAGATCTACCTACATGCAAGGTGGAGATCGTCTGGGTGACGTGTGCTCTGGCCGTCTAATACAAGAGATGGACATATATGGAATGGATGAGGAAAGCGCGCTTCCTCAGGTGAAGCTGCATATACCAGTGTGGCTAAAGCCTCCGGTGGGGTATACGCCCCCCAATGTCGTTTGGCAGGCCCTTGGGGGTGTCAACGGGTTGAAACTATCTGGCCACATCTATTGGAACGATAGGGTCATACCAACGCAGAAGAAGATGGGTTTCGATCAGAGTGTCATCGAGCCGGTGCTCTTCGGTCGGATCGACAAGAAGACAAGCAAGACGGAGGTGTTAACATACCATGTCGATGATAATATTCATGTGGCTGCGTCAGAGGAAAGCCGTCCACAGTATGTGGAAAAGCTGAACAAAGAATGGGGAAATGTGAAGGACCTTGGGCGGGTCAAGCAATTTCTTTCTCTGGAGTTTGACGTGCGTCGGTCTGGGGGAGTAATGACTGTGACCATTCGACAGAAGGAGTACATTGCCACGCTCCTGACGAGGTTCAAGAGAAGCGATGGGCGCCAATGGATGCAGGCGAAGTCACCATGGTTGCCGGCGGGATGGAAGATGGAGCCGGCAATGCTTGCTTATTCGCCTCAGGAGATCGTAGGAAGCTATGTCTGGCTCAAGGCGAGTGTTCCAGGGTCGGTCCTACCCCTGAGTGTGATTGCGGAGTTTCAGTCGGATCGGGAAAAGTTCGACTACCGGGCGGCCGAGCAACTGCTGCGATACTTCATGTTCGTGTCGGATCGACCTGTCCCCTGAGCTAGTAAGCTCATTGTTGTTATTGTTACAATCTGTGTTAGCCACGCAAGGAGGGACCAAGACGCTCAATTCGAAAGAGCATACAACTACGACCGTTTGGAAGCGAACGTTCCGCCGCCGCCACGGGGGCTAGCGTCAGTTCGTGCAGGACAGGGGGGTATCATTCTCATCGAATGGCAATCGTACATTGGAAGCCGACTCGGATTCATCGCTGGGAAATGGAACAAAGATGTACTCGCGCACTGGCGGGGTGGTGTTCTTGGCCAATGGACCGGTCACGGTGAGGGCGACTACCCAGAAGCACCTGGCTACTGGAACGCAGGAAAGCGAGACGTATGCGGCGTCAGAGGTCCTTCACGATCTGGAGGCGATGCGAAACGTGATCAAGTCGCTGCCGTGGGCGGATGACAACCCCTTGAAGCAGGAGTTGTTGGCGGTACCCAGGATGAATGTCGATAATCAGGCTACGGTGTGCACTGCTCCCAACTCCGTCTTTGGGAAGAGGCTGCGGCATATTGCGTTGAGGCACAGTCACATGACCGAGGCGATAAGGAAGGAGGAGGTAGTACTCAACTGGGTGCCCTCCGAGAAGAACAGAGCTGATGTGTTGTCGAAAAGATTCGATTGTCCGCAAATGTTAAAGAAAGCAGCGGACACTCTCTCTGGCAACGGGGCTAAGTAAGACACTTAGGGATTTATAGTGATTGTTATCACTATATTGCTACCCTCATCAATAATTCATAACTACCTCTGAAATTAGGGGGGCGCAAGGTGGACTTGCCTAAGGATGAGGTGACTGAACCTCAGGAGAGCTCCAATGAGAACTTGCCTCCTACTTATGCAAACGTGACAGGCCCTCTTTACAGTAAATTAGCGGTTAGATAATTTCTGACGGCAGTTACTTTCCTGTTATTCTTGATAGGACTGATTAGAATTGCCAATTAGATAAGTATGGACAATAATATTATTAATTGGTTGTAATAGAACAATTACAGTTGTCAGCCAGTCGTGTGCCTAACTATGCCAGTGCTTAGTTGGCGGTAAAAGTTCTTCTCAGTAAAACTTTCACAACCTGATAATCTGCGATCCACTAAAGTGTCCCGGTTCTACCCGGCCTCTGACAAATTCACTACCGGCGATTATATTACATTGGCCCTGCCTCCAAAGCAATTGCAAAACAGTTGCAGAAGAAGACTGCGAAATCAAAAGCAAGCAATTGTCAACGGTAAAAGCGAAGCCCAAATAATAGGCGAAAGCAAAGACCAAGGCAAAGGAAGAGTTAACCCCCGGTACACTTTCGTATTCATTTGCACTTGTTTCTTTTTGTTAGTATACCATTCATTGCTAATTCTTTGATTTCCCTTTTTACAGGCCCCCGTACCGGAATCTCCAGAAGGCCATAAGACGGTATTAGTTTACGGTGAGATGATGTTTGTTCCATAAGACCTGTTCAAAATAGGAAAATCCTTCCTATGATGCACCACACAGTTTAGAGCAACCCGACAAGAAGGCAAATCCGTCTCAGGGCACTGGGTTGGGGGATGATTCCCCCCCCCCCTCCCCTCCAACCATCAAAGGTGAAGACCGCAAACCAGCGGTGAACGAGCCAAACACGACTGTTGAAGATCAAATTCAGACTGAAGCAAATGGGTGGTTCAAAGCTACGAGACACTACACTCCACCAGCAACACCAGGAGGCAAAGCTCCTGAGTCCATCCAAGGGTCTTCTCGTACACAACGGCAACCGGCTTATGGAGAAGACTTAATATAACAGTGCCCGCGATGACAAATGAAGCCATGGGGTTCACGGCGGAAATCAAAGACAATTTAGTGCTGATCGGAAAGTTCCCTGAGACGGTTGTTTGTTTGGGGTTAGTGACTCAATCTCTAATAACCAAATAATAATAAATCTTTTTTACTTGTCACTTTATTTGAATTTATGTTGTTCTCATTAATATTCTGTGGAGCTTTCTCCAAAGTGGCGAAGCGGCATGGTAAAAGGGATGAAAAACCGTACGGATCGTGGTCGGAAGAACTGTTATTGGAAAAGACGGCAAACCTTTTCAACAGGTCTTGCGCATGAGTTGGTCTTTAGTGCATGTGGATGCTAGCCGTGCCGCCGGTAAGTGCCGGCCTGACGTGTGGAAGAAATGGTGCACCAAAATGAAAGTGTACAATTCGTCTAAACTAGGACCAAAAGACACACCACCGGAAATGTTTGAGTTGGTTCTGATATAGAAGCAGAAGGAGCCTGAGACAGCCACTGAAACGAAGGACGGCGAGCTCGATGTTGACAAGCCCACGCCTCTGGATGACGTTGGCAAGGACACGCTTCTGGAGTCGCTTCTTCCGGATGACGAGCAGGAGAAGGGTGACACGGATGAGCTAAAACAGCCGAAAGACTTGAAATGTCCTGGCTACTTTTTCAAAACAGAACATATCAAGCGGAAGTCGAAGAGACCCGAACTATTTGTCAATGAGTTCGCTGCGCCTGCATCAAAGGTTTTAACTTAATGTTTACTGCTTCTCATATTGTGGTTGCGTAGAAACCCGGAAAGCAGAACAACGTAAAGAGTGAACCAGATCTCCCTGTTGACGTCAACATGCCTCCGAAGCCAACCAAGAAGAACAAGCAGGGTGGCAAGACAGGTGTCGGCAATAAGCAGAAGACACCTGGCAAGTCCACTTCGGGGAATGAGAGGCCCCCAACTACTCCTACGTTACAGCAGCAACCTGATCCTTCAGTCCTTGAGCTTTCAAAGAGACTCGTGGATAAGAAAACAGCACCCTCGGGCAAGGACAATACCCCCAACAACAACACTCCCAACAACAACACCCCAACAACAACAACGAGCAGCAGGCCACTGTAGAAAATTTAATGCAGTCACACAAATCAAGCTGCAATGCAGCTACAGTTACAGATGACGAACCCAGCGGCAACCAACCCATCAAACTTATTGAACAGCGGCGTTAACCAGATTGGAAACAATATGTCACAGTCCGGAATGCAAACCAATAGGCAAGTCCCTTTTTACAAAGCTTTGGTACTGGCAATCAAACGTACAATTCCAAATGATGGTGGAGGCACAGGAGATGCAGCGCCTGCATGCTCAGCAGCGTCGAGCAGCTTATGCTCAAATGGCTGGTTACAACATGCAGGTGGCATACTTTTATTAGTAGTACCAGAATGCTAAGAGCCCTTGTAGAAGTCAATTAGTATTGAATTACTGTTTTATTCAATTAAACTAACTCAGTCCCCCCTAGTTGCACTTAAGTACGTTGTTGAGTCAAAAGGCAGGGATGTAGTAATAGTAAAACAGGCTTGGAAATTTATTTTTGGCATGCTTCTTACCGTTAAAAATTCAAAATCCAAGTCCAAAGTGTTAATATTTCTCAAAAACATATTGAAAATCTTTAAATGATTAAATTCGACCTAGTTGCAGCATAATCCCTTGCCAAAACTGTATTTCCGTCTCTGAAAAGTGGTCAGAAAGACTTAGAAAAATCAGTAAAAATCGAAGTTTTTTAAAATATTTTTTCCAAGTCCAGGAGCATGGTGTAAGCCTTAGAAGTAATATTAAACATATTTTTTTATTGATTGTTAATTGTTTTTAATACATTCCTCATCATTTTGAGTGGGTTTGACTTGTATTTTGAACCTTAGTAAAAAGTCATTGAAATTTTTTGCCAAAACGTGATATCACTATCGGCTGAATATTTTGTTTTATGATGGGGTTGAACAACTGGGTCAAGGGCTCTTTCCATACCACATTTGGCATCATGTTCACAGTTATGACGGACATCACAACAAACATCATCGCTCATAACACTGCAGCAACATGACAAGCCCTGTCCTCTGCTCTCACCCTTCTCATTCTCTGCTTCGTGTCTATAAGGCACATACGGTTTTGTCTCGTTACATCTCCAACCACACATACATGGTGATACATCACAATACACGTCACGATATATAGGTAGAGACGTTTTCTGAGAAGGGTGCACGCTCACAACCAGGGATGACTGATAGGACGTTAGGGTTGGTCGCTCCAATCACTGCGAGCAGTGTATAGAGAAATAAATCCCAGTCCGGTTTGTCATCATGGACTTTGGGAGGTTCCATTCTGAACTTAGCGAGATCAAACATGGGGTTTGCCATGCTGGTCTAGTATTCGAAGGGCGGAAGATAGGAGATATGCTCGACTATCAATAGCTCACTAACCTGGGGTGAGTGAGGGTGAAGAGATAGGGCAAAATAGGCGTGTGGTGTCCTAGTACCTATCGTACCTAGTCTTACCACAGGTATGGATATCAGAGACTGCCTGCAGCACGTCTTCTGTTATGGTGATTATCTGCCTTCTGCACGTCAAGTAGATGCACACCTTTGCGTGACTGCCTAATGCCAGCTCACAAAAAATGTATATGTGCGATCAAAGCTCTGTGTCAGAGTTCGCACTTCAAGGGCGGCTCGATAACCTTGAACATCAGACCAATATAACTTAATATAATGATCCGGAACTCACAATAGACCCGCGCGTCTGCAGTAACAAAGCTTTAATAACGCGCCAAACCAACAGAGAGCGCGCAGAGTAATATGACTGGCCAGATATAACTAATGGCTCTAATGACACCGTTACTCTTATACGCCCGGCCCATGCAACTATTAATATTGATCAAGTTATTAGTTCTAACAGTATGTCTAGTATGTTTTGAGTCTGTGTTATATAACTTTCACAGAATAGCTAATAGGACCTGCAGTTAATTTAATAATTGAATTATCTTACTTTGCTACAAGGGGAGGACGGTGCCACTCAGTAGACCTATTAATAGACTAATTATGTTAGACTCAGTATGGTCCGGCATATGTCACCTACTGAGTGTTGTAAGAGCCATTACTTGTGTCCGGCCCGGCTAACTCGTACCAGCGCATTGTCTTAGCGCCTTTTTCTAATAAATTTTAGACTGCAGACGATAGTGATATCAATATCTACGTATATATATGTTGGAACTATAATCTTCATTAATAGTTAAGGACCGGCCGCCGGTATCAGAGTAACGGTGTCGGTAGAGCCATTACTTTCGATCCGGCCAGTCATGTTACGCGGCGTGTTCTGTTGGCGCCTTTTCTTATTAAAGCTGTAGTCACCTACTGCTGTTTGAGTGTTGTAGCTATCATAGGTCATTATATTAATAATAGTGGTCTAACAATATCTTAAAGTTTTGAGAATTATTAAGATAGTCTCACTATTAATATTTTACTTAACCGTTTACCAGATTGTTGAAGGTTGTTCTGATTTAAGTTCCACTATGCTGTGGCATCCTTATTTATTATATACTTGAACCTCCCACGTTATTACTAACAGCGTTGATCCGAACCTTTTGGAGCAAATGTAGTATAATAACAGTTTGTTGTATGCAAGCATCCGACTCGAAATGGTAAGGAAATTCCGTGGAATTCAGCCACTTTTTCCAGTGACTGGGAATTCAAGTTATGGCTAAATAGGGGAATTTGATTGCACTTATGTGTTATGTTTTTGGGTATGTTTTTGGGTATGTTTTGGCACTTGTGCAGGTTGCCGACAAACGAGATTCGTTTCAGTTTTTTACTTAGTCAAAGGGATACTCCGTTTCTTGCGGGGTTTTCCCTCTGGCTGTTGTTGGGGTTCAAATCTAGCTTCCTTTTCTTTATTAATAATAGAAGTGGAAGTTAGCCTTGAACCAGTTGTGTTTAACTATTAAATTCTTTTCCTTGAGCTAGTAAGGGTAAGATTTCTTGAAATGTCTCGTTACAGTATATCTGCGCCCACAAAGTGGGTCCAGTTATTGTTCCGTTCATCAATACCGACCATCCATTACAGTCTTCAGTTTCCGTTGATCATGGTACAATCATTAAAATCATTATTCGGTACTGAGTGCGAGTTACTGTAATATTATTATCATTATCATTATTATTATTATTATCATTCGAGTCTTTGGAGCGGAGCCGCGCCACCGAACGGCCCCGTGCTACCAATGGAGGCACATGTCCGACAGGATCAAAGGCCAATTGACTGATAAGTCTATTATTATCATAATTATTATTATTATTATTATTATTATTATTATTATTATTATTATTTTGGACACCGTGATAGCCCAGTGGTCAAGTTCTACCATCTGGGCCCTGTCGCCAGTTCAATTCCCGTCGGTGCCACCAGTATTTTCCTTGAACATACCGGCCCGTCTGGAAGTGTTGGAACTGCCCTTGCGGGGGTGTCATTAGAGCCTATCGTCAATTCTTCGTACTCCCCTCACGGGTGAGACGATGGAGGCGCATGTGCAGAAATGCATCAGCCATTGACAGAGAAGCACTATTATTATTATTATTATTATTATTATTATTATTATTATTATTATTATTCCTCATGAAAGATCTTAACTCCGCCATGCTGGTTGGTAGCTCAGGACACAGTTGTCTGCCAAATTGTTATGAATGGGGTTTTGAAGCAGTTCTAGCCGCTATGCTTGGTGTATGCACTTGCACATTCGGCGACGTTTGCAAGAGGCTACTGGAACTGCGGACTAACCTTGGCTTAGTGCGGTCTTGCACTCAGGAGCTCCATCGGTGGCCTTGCTTACCAGTAGAGAGACTGGCCAGCAAAGGGGGATTGGAGGATCTCGAACAATGGTATAGGAGGATCTCGAACAAAGGTATTGGAGGCTTAATATGTCCGGACACTGATCGTGCCATGCAGCTGCATCAGTACGCATTAGAGAAACAATATCTTCTCTTGGAGTGTTGACTGTGATGTATTTGAGGGTAACAGCAGATGAAAAAACATAGTTACATAGTTGCTTGCTTACCAGAGTTCCAGCTCAATGACCTTACGGCGTTAAACTGTGATACCAACACATAACTATTCGGTAGTATGCTAGGGAGTAGGATCGTTGAGGCCTCATAAAAGATCTTTAACTCCGCTATGCTGGTTGGTAGCTCAGGACACAGTTGTCTCCAAATTGTTATGGATGGCAACCACCCTGCGTCCGATAAACGCTGCAAGTGAGTCATCTACCGAGAGCACAGAGTGACAGGCCCGTGCACGTGTACCCACCACCCCATAACCCTCCGCCAGAGCAACCCCATGGCATCCGCAGGATGAGCACGAAGAGTGCTGAGAGAGAGGGTGAGCCAGGAGCCCCGCTCCGGTCCGTCGTTACTTTGGTCATTTAGTCGTTTCAAGGCTTGTGGTAAGGTGTAGGGCCTCTCGCCTTCGTACAAACTCCGACCGACAGTAGTTTGGTTGACCATCCTTCGCGGTGACCCTCTGAACACAACCCCCTCCCCCAGTGCCCACCCCTTGTGATTCCAGAGGCCACCCCGAGCCAAGAGCCATGAGTATGATGAGCAACTCACATGAGTTACTCTCAGTAATTGGGACCCGTCTCATAAAACAATGGAACGCTTATCGTGCGCCCCTCATAGGCTCAGCCCGCCTATGTGAAAGCTAGGCCTCGCCCAAAGCAAAGCAAAGCAACAAAAAAAAAAAAAAAAAAAAAAAAAGAGAGAGAGAGAGAGAGGAGAGAGAGAGGAGAGAGAGAGAGAGAGAGAGAGAGAGAGAGAGAGAGAGAGAGAGAGAGCGAGAGCGAGGCCGCCGTGGCTCGCCCGCAATCCAGCTGGGTGCACCTCGTCACAACCACTCATCGGCGTGAGCTCATAGCTGTGTGCGACATAGGTACAAGAGCAAGAGGAGAAACAGTGTGCCAGCGTGGATGTGTGGGTGAGGCAGTGCGGTGAGGCAAAGCAGCGATGCCAGTCGAATCCCTGGAGACGGAACCTAGCATCAAAAACATCGTATAAGTCTACCCCAGGCCTCCATCCACCGAGTGGTGAGCTCGATAAAAGAAGACCCGAGTGGGGTTATTTAAAGCTCAACCCTTTAAAAAGCATAAACATGTACGCCGCCAGGAACCCAACAACAATAACATAGCAGCCAGGAACCCAACAACAATAACATAGCAGCCAGGAACCCAACAACAAAAACATAGCAGCCAGGAACCCAACAACAATAACATAGCAGCCAGGAACCCAACAACAATAACATAGCTTCCGTAACCAGCCTTCAGGAACCCGCCTCAGTTACCCGCCCCCGTAACCAGGCCAGAGACGTGACGTACTATGCATCATTGAGGTGTCGTGGCAAGCCACCCTGCGTCCGATAGAAGCTACAAAAGATTCATCTGCCGAGAACACTAAGTGACAGGCCCGGTCACATGCACCCAACACGTCCCGACCCTCCGCCAGAGCATCCCCATGGCATCCGCAAAGTGAGCACGAGGGGTTCTGGGAGAGAGGGTGAGTCAGGAGCCCCGTGTCCAGGCAGTCGCTACTGTGGCAGTTGAGTGATTTCAAGGCTTGTGGAAATGTGTGGAGCCTGTCGCCTTCATACCCACTCATACCGACAGTAGTTTAGTTAACCAACCTGTCCAGTGACCCACTGAGCCCAACCCCCTCCCTCAGATAACCCCCCACCCCCCGCACCCCGAGTGATACCAGAGGCCACCCCGAGCCAAGAGCCGTGAGCGTGGTGAGAGAGCTTCTCTCAGTAAAAGTTTCCGTCTCATGAATCAGTGGAGCACTGATTATGTACCCCTCATAACAAGCTGCCAACGGCCCCAACCCCGCCGTGTGGCGGTGACACCCAACCATGTATTGGTGCCCCCCAAAATAATAATAATAATAATAATAGTGCTTCTCTGTCAATGGCTGATGCAAATCTGCACATGCGCCTCCATCGTCTCACCCGTGAGGGGAGTACGAAGAATTGACGATAGGCTCTATGACACCCCCGCAAGGACAGTTCCAACACTTCCAGACGGACCGGTATGTTCAATGAAAATACAGGTGCCACCGACGGGAATCGAACTGGCGACAGGACCCAGATGGTAGAACTTGAACACTGGGCTATCACGGTGTCAATAATAATAATAATAATTATAATAATAATAATAATAATAATAATAATAATAATAATAATAATAATAATAATAATAATAATAATAATAATAATAATAATAATAATAATAATAATAATAATAATAGTGCTTCTCTGTCAATGGCTGATGCATTTCTGCACATGCGCCTCCATCGTCTCACCCGTGAGGGGAGTACGAAGAATTGACGATAGGCTGTAATGACACCCCTGCAAGGGCAGTTCCAACACTTCCAGACGGACCGGTATGTTCAATGAAAATACTGGTCCAGACGGACCGGTATGTTCAATGAAAATACTGGTGGCACCGACGGGAATCGAACTGGCGACAGGGCCCAGATGGTAGAATTTGACCACTGGGCTATCACGGTGTCCATAATAATAATAATAATAATAATAATAATAATAATAATAATAATAATAGGCTTCCTCAGACTATAGCATCAGATCCAGATCCTAGACATGTGCCTCCATTAGGTCACCGGGGTCAGCCGATCCCAACGCATTGTCAGAACACCAAACAGACATAGCAGCAACAGCAACAGCAGGGGCAGATGGGGGCTGTGAAGTGCATGAAGAGCTAGATGCGAGGGTGTTAGCTGAAGAGAAGAACTCGGAGACACTACGCTGCACTCCCGAACCCCTCTCTCTAGCCAGGACGTCCACACTGCGCGGACGTCCGCGCCGCGCAACATCAACGTCACTTGGGGGAGAGGGTGGGACAGAAGCTGATGGAACCTCAGTGAGGTCAATCACCTCCTCGCCCCCATCCTCTACCCCAAGCTCCTCCCTTTAACCCTCCCTAGCAGACCAACACTCAGACACATATGATCCAAACAACACATCCAACTTTGGAGGGGGACGCAACGCTGTGACCCCTAACAACGCAGCAAGCCTAAAGTTACTGCGGAAGCGCGACTTCCCCTGAAAAAGCTTACAAAACAATCGTGATTGATCCACAGGCGACATATCATCCCAACCCTGCCACACAGAGCCCTCCCGCTCCCGCCCAAGCAACAAATCCTCCACCACAACCTCACCGCCTACGACCTCACCACCCTCCTCACTCCCTCCATCCCCCTCAGCACCCCCCACAGCCATGCCACCGAGCCTCTGCATACTCAGCAACAGCCGCTTACGTCTCACCTCATGCATGGGGCAATCCCATAAGAAGTGCGCAAGGGACTCATTGACATCATCATGACAACAGAAGCAGCGAGGGGACATGCCACTGACCAACTTGCTGCGGTACAACCGAAGGCGGTTGTTGCAGCTGAGCAACCTTCTCCGAAGCAGATTATAATGCGCATCATCAAGGGCTACCCATCTTGGGAACTCCTTAGTTCCAAAGACTTGTCTTAGGATGACTCGCAGGCCATCAGTAAGATCGCTGCCTGCCTCTCGCTTGTCCCACATCAGTTGCTGCACCATCTTGACGTCCTGCTGAAGGGCCCACTTGTCCACAGTCGAACTCCAACCCTCGAGGTCCTTCTCTGAGCTATTTAGGAGCTCCTGAAGCCCTTGTTGTAGATCCATTGAGTCCCTGATAGCGCCTTCGGCCTCCGCAGTCCAGTCGGATTTGACTTGAGATGCGATGACAGGAAATCGCTTCTCCGGTAGAACACGCAGCCGTCCATAGAACTTCAGTTGCGCCGCCCGCCGCAAACGCTCCGCACTCAAAGAGCGCGCCAGAAAGAGTGTAATCCACTTGCTTGTCTTAGGGCTGATGCCGAGAATCATCCTCATGGGGCGCAGCATTGCTGCCTCCAGCTTGGTGAGCTGCGATACGGGGGCACGCCAGACATCGAAGGCGTACTTCAGCTTGGCCCCCACAAGTTGATTCCAGCACATGAGACGATACCTAGCTTGTATCTCACCTGCACACCACAAAGAGTACCAACCTGCGGTGGCGACTTCAGTGACACGCGTAGCCCGCAGGGCCTGCTCCTTCCACTTCAGGTCGTCGGTGATAACCACTCCCAGGTACTTGTACTGACTGGTGACACAAAGCTTCTGGCCGCGAAACCACACCACGGGCTCACCTCGCTCCCTGATACTTGGTCGTTCGCCTTGCTCGACGTGTAAATGGGCATGATTTCCGTCTTGCCGGGCTTCAAGTTGACTTCCAGCCGGTAATCTTCCGCGAACTTGGCCACAACATTGACCATCTTCTGGAGCTCGGTGCGACTGTGAGCGATGAGGGCCACGTCGTCCGCGTATAGAAGTGCCTTGATGTCGTTCAGCCGCTTCACATCCGTGATCTTGAGGGCACTCGCCAGCCGATCACACAGCTCATCCATAAAGACGTTGAAGAGTGTGGGAGAGAGAGGGGACCCCTGTTGGACGCCTACACCCTCCAGTACTTCGGGGGTGAGTGCTCCATCAACTAGCACTTGCGACGAAGTCTGCTCGTAGCACCTGCGTAGCGTGCGCCAGAACCTGCCCCTTACACCCAGCTTCCAGAGCCTCTCAAATAGGCCATCTCTCCAAACAGACGGGAAAGCCTTGCGTAGATCGACGAACAGGACATAAGACTCCCGCTTCTGCTGCTGACGCCCCTTCAACCTCTGCCAAAGGGTAAAGACCTGATCCGTAGTGCGACGCCCCGGGCGGAAGCCTCCCTGCTCTGGACGTAGCTTATCCGGGCCATCCACGAAGAGCGTTAGACAGGTAGCTAATAAGGACAGATACAGCTTACCAAGGCAACTAATAATCGAGATATCCCTCCAGTTGTCAGGATCCGTAGGATCCCCACCCTTGGGGATATTGACGATGATTCCCTTGCCCCAAGCTTTTGGAGTCCTCTCGGCTTCTCGAATCCAGTTGAAGTACTGCGTTAAGTAGCCATTGATGTAGGCGCCGCCATACTTGAGCATCTCGTTCTTCACTTTGTCCTCGCCACAAGCTTTGTGGTTATTCAGGGCACGTTGCCTTGCAAGGACCTCCTCTTGCGTGAACGGCTTGTCCAGCTCTTCGCAAGTGTCTTCACCTACTTCGTGCTCCTTCATAGCCCGGGCCACCTCATCTCTGAAGCGATCGTTCCAGTGGAACTGCCGCTTAGCTTCGGCTTCCTCCCACTCCAGCGAGCCTGTTTCTGCACAGCACTCCACCACAACAGCCGCACTAGCCGGATTTTCCCGTGGCTTCACCGAATTTTTCCGAAATTCCTCCCACCGAGCGACCTTTTCCGGCAGCGTACACGCCAGTGAGCCATCCTCCCTTTGCACCGGCGCGGAGACCTTCGTTCTGCGTGCCCCGCCAAGCCGCTTCGCGAGTAGCCAAAAGCGCTTTGAGGATTGCTCGCGTTGACATTTGACCGCTTCTTCCTGCACTTGCTTGAAGGAGGCGGACTTCTTGGCCCGAGTTGCCTTCCGAATTTGCTTGCGGAGCCGTAGCCAATACAGACGGGCTTCCGCATTCGATTCATCCCTCCTGTATGCTGCGTAGGCCTCCCGGCGCTGCTGAATGAGCTCCTTTAGCTCCCCGTCGAACCAATTGTTGGTGAAACGGGGTCGTATACATCTGGAGCCAAGGACCCGGTGCGCCGCCATTCGGAAGGACTGCGCCACTCGCTCGGTGACGTCATCTACCACCCGTTGGCTGTCGGCACCACCCGATAGGTCAAGCTCAGGCAGCTGATGCACTCCAAGCTTCTGTAGGCAATGCTGGAATACGTCATCGAACTTGTCGCGTAGATAATCCAGCGCTTGCTTCGCAGCGTGATCATTACCCAAGACACCAGCACCAATAAGCTTATCAACACGAAAGGACCTGTGAGGTTTCGCAGCCCGCTTTGGCCGGCGCTGGCCGCTCCACGTCAGTTCGGCCCATACTGCCTTGTGGTCCGTATCAATATCATCTTCGCATACTCCGAACTTTGCTCCAGATGCCAAGCCAGGCGACGCGCAGATGTAATCGAGGAGGTGCTTGCCTGTGCCCATGCCGCGCTGCTCACGCCGGGACCACCAGTAGGATCTTTCCACTGGGCACGAGAAGCCGCTCAGATTTCGCAGGCCCGTAGCGACGAGGACAGCCGCGAGTCTCTTGCCGTTCTGCGAACGTACCGGTGCTCCCTTATCATCGACCTCCCCGTGCTGACCGACGATGCCCTCCTCTTTTCGGCTGCATGCCGGCCCGAGCTTCGCGTTGGCATCCGCCACCGTGACCACAAGACCTTTGGCTCCAAAAAAAGCTATAGCTGCCTGCCAGGCCGCATACGCCTCTGGCGACTCTTCTTCCTGCGTTTCTAAAGTAGCCGTTGCCCACAGATATCCTGAGCGCCGATAACACCCGAGGCGATACGCAGCCACACTTGCTTCGACAGGGGCTGACACCAGGTTGCAATACGGACCAAGGAAGTTAGCCACCGCGAATAGAACCCCACCCTTGCAGCGATTTTTCTCGCTGACCTCCGCAGGTTTTCCAAAAATCCGGAATCCATCCAGGCTGCAGTTGGAAAGTTGCTTCTTGCCCATGCGGTGCTCCTGAGCCCCGATGACTAGCCAGCCCTTGTGCTTGTAGAATGATGCCCATTCCGCCGTGCCAACGTTGTCGTATCCCGTTTTACCCTGCCAGTTGTGACTCGCGACGAGTAGCTTGAAGCCGGTATCGAACTGCTTGGAGCGGTGCTTCTTGGCTCGTTTCCGGACCCGACGGCCGCGCTTGGCTTCCGCCCTCGTGCTGCCCCCCTCTGCAGGTGCTTGCGCAGGTTGGTCCCCCACTGCACTGGCCGTCGAATGCAGGGGCACCACATGCACATCAGCACACTCAGACACACACTTAGGTGCATCGGCAGCAAATTCCGAAGACACCACCTGCACATCATCGACACATTCTTCATGCAGAGGCAAGACGCGATATCCCGTCGCAGCTTCCTCCTTCCGGACCGCCGCTTCCCCACGCAGATGGATGCGAATAAGCCTTCGGACACGTTCCCTGTCCCTGAACCTGCGCCCAAGGGCCACATTGACCCCTCTGCCGAAGAATTTGAGATGTTTGAGTTGCTGCAACGCCGTCTGCCTGCTGTCATCGTCCTCGTAGACCAGCTCCAGGTGACGAGATATTCGCTGGCCTTGCCACTCCATTACCGGGACCACCAGACGAAGACCGCTCATTTTGGAGGCGATCTCCTGTAGATTGGCGCGTTCTGAGAGCCCCCAGACAATCAGATTACGCCCGTCCTTGTCGTACCGATCTACCCGCCGGTACCGTCGAGGCGGCGGTGCCATCTGCCATATAGCGCCGCTCGCCTTATGTTGAAGCGCCGACCCGTGTGCCAGGTTTGGGGAGGAAGGATGAGGCGCAGCTAAGATAGCCTCTCCACGTGGTTCAGGAATTCCGTCATATACGCGAGCCCTCATCCTCCCATCCTGGGACATCGGGCCAGAGCCCGTCGAAGAGGCATTCCCACGGGGATTGTCCAGGTCTTCGGCGATTCTACCTTGTCCCATAAGGGCCACAGTGGTAGCTCCGTGCTTCGCGTATTTGTAATCCATTGAGAGTAGTAGACGGCCAATGTCGCTGGCCATCACCGCCGCGCCTCTTTACGCCGAGGAAAGCGCCCGTCCATGCAAATAGCATCGGCGGTATCTGCAACACACACTACACGCATTTCCGCCGGTGTCACTGGACGCTGCCGCGTCGCTTCGTGCCCTTCGGCGCCCGCCAGCACCCCCCAGCGTCGCCAGAACCTGCCTCACGCACTACACACACTCTCCATCGCATCGCCAACGCCTCTACTCTCATGCCTTATGGACTTTCAGCTGCTCCTAACAATACACATCATGAGGTACGGGTGTCCCCGAGTGGAGCCAGATCGGACGGCGTGCCGCTGAAACTCCTTCCCCCACGTGGGTATAGAAGGCGCGAACCTAGCGGTACCTATAGGGTCAATAATAATAATAGTAATAATAATAATACTATATCTGAGGCGTACTGATGCAGCTAATGGCATATCCTCAACGGACATAAGCATCCAATACCCTTGTTCGAGGTCCTCCACCCCCCCGTGTCAGTCTCTCGCCTGATGATCGGGGCCACCGATGGAGCTCCTGAGGGCAAGACTGCACTAAGCCGAGGTTATTCCGCAGTCCCAGCAACCTCTTGCAAGACGTCACCGAATGTGCAAGTGCATACACCAAGCGCGGTTGCTAGAGCTGCCTCGAAACCCCACCCATAACAATCTGGTGTCTGCTGGGTCCTGGGCTATCAACCAGCATATGCGGAGTTTAAGATCTTTTACGCGCGCAACGACCCTCCTCCCCAGCATCTACCACCAAAGGGTTATGAGTTGGCGTCACAGTTTAACGCCTTGAGGCCATTGGGCTGGAACTCTGTTTAGCAAGTGTGACTAGGTTTTTTCATCGGGATTTCCCTCAAATATGTCACAGTCAACACTCCAATGCAGATTTACTATATCTGAGGCGTACTGATGCAGCTAATGGCATATCCTCAACGGACATAAGCATCCAATACCCTTGTTCGAGGTCCTCCACCCCCCCGTGTCAGTCTCAATAATAATAATAATAATAATAATAATAATAATAATAATAATAATAATAATAATAATAATAATAATAGTGCTTCTCTGTCAATGGCTGATGCATTTCTGCACATGCGCCTCCATCGTCTCACCCGTGAGGGGAGTACGAAGAATTGACGATAAGCTCTAATGACACCCCCGCAAGGGCAGTTCCAACACTTCCAGACGGGCCGGTATGTTCAATGAAAATACTGGTCCAGAGAAATAGACCGGTATGTTCAATGAAAATACTGGTGGCACCGACGGGAATCGAACTGGCGACAGGGCCCAGATGGTAGAACTTGACCACTGGGCTATCACGGTGTCCATAATAATAATAATAATAATAATAATAATAATAATAATAATCATATTGTTTCTCTAATGCGTACTAATGCAGCTGCATGGCACGATCCGTGTCCGGACATATGACTCCAATACCCTTGTTCGAGGTCCTCCAATCCCCTTTTGCTGGCCAGTCTCTCGACTTGTAAGCAAGGCCACCGATGGAGCTCCTGAGGGTAAGACCGCACTAAGCCAAGGTTACTCCGCAGTTCCAGTAACCTCTTGCAAAACGTCGTCGAATGTGCAAGTGCATACACCAAGCATGGCGGCTAAAACTGCTTCAAAACTACCTCGATGATGCACAGCGGGTCCTGCCTCGTGCCTGGTTACGGATGCAGGTGAGTGTTTGTGTGTATTCCTATACATACGTACACGTATGCTTTTTAAGGGTTGAGTTTTAAATAACCCCACCTGGGTCCTCATTTATCGAGTTTACAACTCGATCAATGCGGCACCGGGGTCCCATACCACTTATGTCAGGTTCTTATGCGAAGAGCGCGGCCGCTAGTGCTGGCCCTATGGGTCAAGGCGGTAATCCTTCAGGTTTAGACGTTCCCCGTGGGAGTGCGCCTGCGGGTGGTGATGGCTACTCGGCCGGGGTGGGGTGGTCGAGTGCTCGCGTACCTGACGGGCAACCTGAATCACGTAGAGCCAGCAATCCTGCTGCATCTCGATCACCCTCCCCAACCTCGGAAGAGAAGTCACGTCCGGAAAGGTCTGGTCACGGCGTGTGGCAAGCGGTACCGCCACCGAGGAGGTGGCGGAGGAAGGTACGAAATGAGCTGGATAAGAGATGTTGCATAGTATAGGGGCTATCGCATGTCTCTCAGACAGTGGTCATGGCGCGAGAGCTCCGAATTCTCGGTCTCGGGGAAGTCGAGGTGGAATTCGCGGGCAGAGGTAGTGGGCGACATTTGCGGATTAAATGTGCGTCTTGTGAGGAGGCGGAGAAGATGGTGCGGCTGCTGCGGGAGCGTAAGTTCTTCACTGGAAAGGTTCACGTTGCGACGGGTAGGACTTTCCGGGAAAGAGAGAAGCAGCGGGCTGCACGGGGGGGTGCCCAGTATGTAGAGATGCAGAGGGAGCTTCGCAAGCAGGGATTTGGCTACTGGGTGCTCGACGTGGAAGTCGACGAGCCCCAGGGCGAAGCCTCAAGCGGTGAATCTCCCTTGGCGGAGTGGGGCGGGATGCGGGAGCTGGAGGAGCTGGGGCGGAGGGTGCAGGATGGGCCGTGGAGGGTGGCGGAGGGCTCCAGGCGGGCTCAACCGAAGCGCAGGCATCGGCATCAGCTTCGTTCTTCCCAATTTGTGAAAGGCTTCCCACTGAGGGTGGCCTCACATAATTGGCAAGGCAAAGTGGGTGCAGATAGCCCAGGCTTTGGGGAATGGCCGGAGCACTACAAGGAGCGAGGCGGGGTGATCGTCGGAGTCCAGGAGCACAACCTATCGTCGCAGAAGGTGGAGAAGCTCCAAGTCGACGGCTTCGCAGTCCTCGGCAAAGCGGCTGCAACTGGTGCGGGCTCGCGTCTCTTGGGGGGAGTCTTGACGTTGGTGGCCAACTATCTGGCACCGTGCGCTACCATTGTACAGGCGCCTGTTCCACACCCACAGCAATTGTGGGCGAGGCTGTCGTCTGGGAGCGCGACGGCGTCGGATGTGTTCGTCGGCAACGGCTACGTCCCCCAAGAAAATCAACGAGAGGAATCTATTGCAGCCTATGAGGCGTGGCAGGCGGCCGTCTCCTACTTCGCCACCAAAGGTCATGTGGTTACGGTTGGTTATGCTAATGCTAAGCTGGAGCCCGCCAGAATAGCGCGGGAGGAGGGAGTGGTGGGCCTCTTTGGCGAGATAGATGAGAGGGGTAGAGGGGTTAGGAGTGAGAATGGTGAGTTGCTGGCTGCGATGCTTGTTGCCACGGGGTTGCGCAATCTCAGTGGGTTTTCGCAACCACGGGGGGACAAATATTGATGGTCTAGGCAGGAAAATGTAGGTGGACGAAGGCATCTACTGGATTACATCTGCGTCTCTTCCGAGCTGGCGGAGGAGGCAAGCTTCGGCGTCGACGAGGTAGACCTTGATACCGACCACAAAGCTGTGTGGGCGGAACTGGTCTGGGGGGGACAGCCACCCCCAAAAAACAGGTAAAGAGGTACAAAGCATTCAAGGCAGAGCGCTTGATAGGCAGGGTAGTTGAGGGTAAGGAGAGTGAGCTGTCTAAGCTTAGGTTGAAGTACGACGAGACCTTTGCAGCTGGTATATCGGGGCTGTTGCCAGATGGCCTCCCAGATCTATCAGCAGTGGAGGACCCGGATGAGCTTCAGCAGGAGGTAGATAGGGTCGCTAGCTTAGTGGTCCGAGCTTTCACGGGCGCGGTCGTGAAGGTCTTGGGAGTTCAGGTGATTAGGCCAGGGTTTACTAATGCATGGTTTGATGAGAGTCTTAGGGAAGCGATTGCGCGACGGAGAGAGGCATACGGCCTCTGGCGAAGGAATGAGGCCAACCGAGAGGCCTGGCAAAGATATAAAGAAGCGAGGAAGGCGGTCAGAAGGTTATGCAAGGAGAAGAAGGAGCAAGCGTGGAAGCGGGTCCAGAATGACACCGCTGCCAACTTCAGGAGCGCTACCATGGCCACGTACTGGAAGCTGTCAAAGCGTTTGGGCGGGGTTCGGCGGTCGAACGCTTCTCCTCCTGTTCGGAAGCCCGATGGCACTCTGGCATGCACACTCCGGGAAAAACTACAAGAATGGGAAGAATACCGCCGACGTATGGTGGTCCCCAAAGAAAACCAGTTTTTGGAGGATGCATGTGTAGAGGAAGTCGGTTCTGATGAGGAAGCAGCGCGGATTGAGCCCGAGCGGAAGGCCCGCGAAACCTTCCAGTATAACGACAACCTGCGCGACCAATTCGAGGCCATGGCGCAAGCCGAGGAGATCCGGACTGAGACGGGCCCGCTGGACTATGATTACACCGAGAAGGAAGTGGAGCTCTGCCAGGAAAATCTCCAGAATCACAAAGCGTGCTCACCGGATAAGATCAAGAACGAGATGCTCAAGTACGGAGGCACGCGGATTGTGAGCTTTCTGGTGCGCTTCTTCAACTGGTTGAAATCGTGCGAATACACCCCCAGCGACTGGAACAAAGCGATTATCGTCAACATCCCAAAAGGAGGCGACCCAACCGATCCGGAAAATTGGAGAGACATCGCGATTCTGAGCTGTCTGGGTAAGATGTATCTGTCCCTTATGGCGGCGAGGCTTACGGCTTTCATCGATCAGCCGGGCAGGCTTCGCCCAGAGCAGGGTGGGTTCCGGCCAAAACGTAGTACGGGGGACCAGATTTTTGTCCTTAAGGAGCGTCTGCGCCTTAGACAACAAGCTGGCCTCCGTTCTTTCGTTTTGTTCGTGGATCTGAGAAAGGCATTCCCTACGGTTTGGCGGGCCGGGTTGTTTCAGAGGCTAACCCAGATGGGGGTACAGGGCAAGTTCTATCGCATTCTGCGGCGTTTTTACCGAAGAACGTCATCGCGAGTGCTAGTCGATGGCGAACTCACTGGTGAAGTGCTGGAAGAGATGGGAGTTCAGCAAGGGTCGCCGTTGTCACCGTCGCTGTTCAACGTCTTCATGGATGAGCTAACGGTCCGAATCGCGAAAGAGTTGGAGATCGAGGACCTCAACCGCATCGAAGACATACGGACCCTGCTTTACGCCGACGACGTTGCGGTAATTGCGCATAGTGTCACGGAGCTTCAACAGATTGTAAATGTCGTGGCGACATTCGTGGAGGACTATCGGCTTGAAATCAACCTGAAACCGGGCAAGACGGAAGTCATGCCGATATACGGGCACGCCAAGTCAAAAAAGTCGCCCCCATGCGTGAGGTTCCGGGGCAAGGTTGTCAACGTCACCGACCACTACAAATACCTGGGAGTTCTGCTCACGGACACCCTCTCCGATAAACCGCAAGCGAAGCGGGCGACGGAAATCACTGTAGCGGGAACGGCTGCCTGCTACCCCCTCTGGATTGCCCATGAAGTTCCAGCGCGTCTTCGGCTGATGAATTGGCAGCAAATGGTTGGCGCAAAGTTGCTTTACGCATCGGCTTTTTGGGATCTGCCGGGCGCCAACAAGCTGAGTAAGCTGGAAGGCGCGTTGGTAGCGCCCCTGCTGGTCATCTTGGGTGTTGGTACGCGCACAAGCGGCTGCATCACCAGGGGTTTAGGCCGCACGCCGAGTTTTAGCATCCTTGCCAAGGCGGCCCGGCTTCGGTTCCTAGGGCGCATCGAGTTACTGGGCAACACAGCGCTAACACGCAGGCTTTACAACGC
The DNA here is from genome assembly GCA_019918135.1 of Paulinella micropora. Lineage (NCBI taxonomy): Eukaryota > Cercozoa > Imbricatea > Euglyphida > Paulinellidae > Paulinella > Paulinella micropora. The sequence continues at coordinate 204,821 of WBZZ01004500.1, forward strand.
GGGTCGGTGCAAATGGAAGGAAGATACGGAAAATTTGATCTTAGCAGATCACAGGCTGCGGGAGGGCTTGGATGCGCTCAAGCGGGTCGTGAACGAGGATGGCACGGTAGATGATAAGGACTGGCGGGCCGCTCTGGCGAACTGGAACGAGGTGGTAAAGCAATGGTCTGTCCGGCAGGAAGTAGCTGGCTGGGAGCGGCAGGCTAAGCCCTCTGATGGGCTTAGGGTGCTGCTTAGCCAGATGTCTTCCCGCTCTGCTTTCCCACGTTGGCGGGCGGTGGAGGGGGAAGTCACAACCTTATCAGAAGGCGATTGTTGAGCTGCAACAATCGCCTTCGCCTCTACCGATCCAAATTTGGCTCATGCTCGCCGGACTGCTCAAGCTGTTTCGCCTTGTGTGGCACTGAGGTTAACGAGTCGTTACGTCACTTCCTGCTGCATTGCCCAACGTTTGCGAGCTCTCGTGAGACACTGTTTAAGTTTATCGATGAGGCGCAAGCCTGGCAGCCACTCATGCTGAATCGAGGAGGGCTTTATCACAGGGAACTGCGGGAGGCAGAGGAGGAGATGAGGCTCTTCAAAGAGGAATGGCTGAAGGGGGAGGATGAAAAGATGGCGGCGATGCTCGGCGTTTTGTTTATCCCTGTCCCAGAAGAGGTGGAGGAGGAGTTAGGAAGGTTTGTTGCCACCATCTGGAAGGAGTGAGAGGAGTTGGAGGCGCAGACAAGGGAGGCAGAGGGGGCGGAGGAGGAGGAGGTGATCGACCTCACGGTCGTTCAGGAGGTGGGTAGAAGGAGGGGAAGGCCTAGTCAGGTAGAATGTCTGGCTAGACCTGTTGTAGGTGGAGGTCTGCGCAGCGTCGCGGACTTCTTCTCGGCAGATAACTCCTCTCACTCCTTGCACCCACTTGCACATGCACAGCACGCTCATTTGCACATTGCACTGCCAGTCGAGTCTTTGGAGTGGAGCCGCGTCACCGAACGGTCCCGTGCTACCAATGGAGGCACATGTCCGACAGTATCAAAGGCCAATTGACTGATAAGTCTATTATTATTATTATTATTATTATGATTATTATTATTATTATTATTATTATTATTATTATTCTACCATCTGGGCCCTGTCGCCAGTTCGATTCCCGTCGGTGCCACCAGTATTTTCATTGAACATACCGATCCGTCTGGACCAGTATTTTCATTGAACATACCGGCCCGTCTGGAAGTGTTGGAACTGCCCTTGCGGGAGTGTCATTAGAGCTTATCGTCAATTCTTCGTACTCCCCTCACGGGTGAGACGATGGAGGCGCATGTGCAGAAATGCATCAGCCATTGACAGAGAAGCACTATTATTATTATTATTATTATTATTATTATTATTATTATTATTATTATTATTATTATTATTATTATTATTATTATTATTACAAGTGTTATGGACACCGTGATAGCCCAGTGGTCAAGTTCTACCATCGGGGCCCTGTCGCCAGTTCGATTCCCGTCGGTGCCACCAGTATTTTCATTGAACATACCGGTCCGTCTGGAAGTGTTGGAACTGCCCTTGCGGGGGTGTCATTAGAGCCTATCGTCAATTCTTCGTACTCCCCTCACGGGTGAGACGATGCAGGCGCATGTGCAGATTTGCATCAGCCATTGACAGAGAAGCACTATTATTATTATTATTATTATTATTATTATTATTATTATTATTATTATTATGGACACCGTGATAGCCCAGTGGTCAAGTTCTACCATCTGGGCCCTGTCGCCAGTTCGATTCCCGTCGGTGCCACCAGTATTTTCATTGAACATACCGGTCTATTTCTGGACCAGTATTTTCATTGAACATACCGGCCCGTCTGGAAGTGTTGGAACTGCCCTTGCGGGGGTGTCATTAGAGCTTATCGTCAATTCTTCGTACTCCCCTCACGGGTGAGACGATGGAGGCGCATGTGCAGAAATGCATCAGCCATTGACAGAGAAGCACTATTATTATTATTATTATTATTATTATTATTATTATTATTATTATGGACACCGTGATAGCCCAGTGGTCAAGTTCTACCATCTGGGCCCTGTCGCCAGTTCGATTCCCGTCGGTGCCACCAGTATTTTCATTGAACGTAACGATCCGTCTGGACCAGTATTTTCATTGAACATACCGGCCCGTCTGGAAGTGTTGGAACTGCCCTTGCGGGGGTGTCATTAGAGCTTATCGTCAATTCTTCGTACTCCCCTCACGGGTGAGACGATGGAGGCGCATGTGCAGAAATGCATCAGCCATTGACAGAGAAGCACTATTATTATTATTATTATCATTGTTTTTACGCTTCACCTCTTAATGAACCCCTCCATATTATCTCCTAGCTCTATGAGTGCAAGTATTTTGTTAGAATAGTGTTTGCGTCAAAGTATTTAACACTTAACACATATCAAATTCAAGCTAGGCTGAGTACCGATAATTGAATGGCAGTCAGTAGGCCACATACAGTGTTTGTTGCCGTTACCGCGTTTAGTGATGCCTTTGCGATGATTACTTACACTGCTGTCGACGCGACTGAGCTTGAAGAGTTAAGATTACTCCTCAGAGTCTGAACCATTTGATGATTTCAGCAGATTCAAAAAGATCACACGGTCCATACTTCGTGGAAAAGGTTTCTTACCGGTAATGGTTTGTAGAAGTGTCAATAATAGCTATAAAATGGGACAACATCATGATGAGGAAAGTTTTATCTGTGATTTCGAGGAAGCTTCCTGCTTTGATTTCAAAGTTATCACTTAACAAAACTGTTTCCACACTTGATATGAATTCCCGTGCCGGGAGGATGTCTATTCAGCAGACTTTGCAAGGATGGGATGAGCTGCACGTTCCGAGAAAAAAAAAAACCCCACAGCCGATCCACCACGTGCAAAAGCACCTACATATTCCCCCTTGGCAACGGTACGACCTTGTTGTGCAGCTGGTGCCAGACGAATAGAATCCACAGTGATACCACCAATCACAATCATGGCGACCTTTCCCAGCTGCGAGTTCGTATCCAGGACCATTACTGCTCGGCGATTGCGGGACAGGATATTCACATGCCGCCATATGTAGGACTTGACAGTTACGGAATACCTAGCAACCAAGTGATAATTTACAAAAAAAGTAGAAGATACAGAGAAGAGAAAGTTAGACATACTTTTCTTGGTCCAACAGCTTGCAAAAAGTAAGCTTTCCATCACAAGGGGCATGAAAACAATGATAGTCCGCAGGAGAGAGGTACAACATAGCTGCTGGCGTTTCAGAGAACTCCTTCCATGCGGGGATCCCACTCTGTGCCAATGTGAAATCCTCATTCTTGATCCTGCGAACATACAGAAAACAAGACAAGTTTCTAGGAACAACATTTCGTCGACTCTCCTTCCGTTGCAAGTGAACGAAGCGACCGGATAGGAAGGTCGGACATACGCGGATACCATTCCACCACAGCGTCACATGGACTGACGCAGTCGGCACTTCCAAGATTTTTCTCAGGACTGTACTCTGTGGCATATCTACGCGAGAACCTGCAAATATGAAAAAAGAGAGTGTCAGCGAGAAGCGAAACGGGAACGATATGCACCATTCGTTCATCGTGCGATACTCGCTAGGCGACTTGCTCCATACCCAGGGCTGTAGCGGCAAAGACCACTCGTGACAGTAGCTACAAGAAAAGGGGAGTCTCATTTTTCGGGGTGAGTGGGAATTTGAATTCAGCTGGGGACAAATCTAAGGGTCAGACTGGGACCTCTCCACCTCTGTCCGTGCATCTTTACCTCGCTTCTCAAAAGGTTCGTCCCAGGAGAGCAGTGGACGTGTGATGGCACTCAGAAGAAAATGAAATACAAAATTGTCGGTGCCAAAGGCTCTAAGCAGAGAGAGGAGTTAGGAACACAGAATTGTCGGTGCAAAAGGTTCTAAGCAAATTGAGGAGTATACAGCAACACAATAGAATCGTTCATGGTATATATATATGTATATGTATATACATATATATATACATAAACTCTGTCTCTCTTGTTCTTGTTTCTCTCTTTTTCTTTCTTCTCTCATATTCTTGTACCAAGGAGCCTAACTGTTGAACCTTAGTTCCAGTTTTCCTTTAGGACCTGCACTGATGTTCCTTAGAACCAGACCGCATGATTATAGTTTGTTTTTACGTCTTTCCCCTTTTGTTTTAAACATTAAATCTTGCTCACTGTAATATATATATATATTTATGTGTGTGTGTGTGTATTATAAAAAAAGAAAAATGCCCACGTGAGTCTTGCCATTTCTCTCACCTACCTGCTCCACCTCATGGTGGTTCCTCTATCTCTTCTCCCTCTCTTGCTCTTGTGGTTTCTTTCCGCTCTGCTGTTTCCTCAGCAAAAGAGGATTGGAGGACCTCGAACAAGGGTATTGGAGTCATATGTCCGGACACGGATCGTGCCATGCAGCTGCATTAGTACGCATTAGAGAAACAATATGATTATTATTGTTATTATTATTATTATTATTGGACACCGTGATAGCCCAGTGGTCAAGTTCTACCATCTGAGCCCTGTCGCCAGTTCGATTCCCGTCGGTGCCACCAGTATTTTCATTGAACATACCGGTCTATTTCTGGACCAGTATTTTCATTGAACATACCGGCCCGTCTGGAAGTGTTGGAACTGCCCTTGCGGGGGTGTCATTAGAGCTTATCGTCAATTCTTCGTACTCCCCTCACGGGTGAGACGATGGAGGCGCATGTGCAGAAATGCATCAGCCATTGACAGAGAGGCACTATTATTATTATTATTATTATTATTATTCAGCCCAATGGCCTCAAGGCGTTAAACTGTGACGCCAACTCATAACCCTTTGGTGGTAGATGCTGGGGAGGAGGGTCGTTGCGCGCGTAAAAGATCTTAAACTCCGCATATGCTGGTTGATAGCCCAGGACCCAGCAGACACCAGATTGTTATGGGTGGGGTTTCGAGGCAGCTCTAGCAACCGCGCTTGGTGTATGCACTTGCACATTCGGTGACGTCTTGCAAGAGGTTGCTGGGACTGCGGAATAACCTCGGCTTAGTGCAGTCTTGCCCTCAGGAGCTCCATCGGTGGCCCCGATCATCAGGCGAGAGACTGACACGGGGGGGTGGAGGACCTCGAACAAGGGTATTGGATGCTTGTGTCCGTTGAGGATATGCCATTAGCTGCATCAGTACGCCTCAGATATAGTATTATTATTATTACTATTATTATTATTGACCCTATAGGTACCGCTAGGTTCGCGCCTTCTATACCCACGTGGGGGAAGGAGTTTCAGCGGCACGCCGTCCGATCTGGCTCCACTCGGGGACACCCGTACCTCATGATGTGTATTGTTAGGAGCAGCTGAAAGTCCATAAGGCATGAGAGTAGAGGCGTTGGCGATGCGATGGAGAGTGTGTGTAGTGCGTGAGGCAGGTTCTGGCGACGCTGGGGGGTGCTGGCGGGCGCCGAAGGGCACGAAGCGACGCGGCAGCGTCCAGTGACACCGGCGGAAATGCGTGTAGTGTGTGTTGCAGATACCGCCGATGCTATTTGCATGGACGGGCGCTTTCCTCGGCGCAAAGAGGCGCGGCGGTGATGGCCAGCGACATTGGCCGTCTACTACTCTCAATGGATTACAAATACGCGAAGCACGGAGCTACCACTGTGGCCCTTATGGGACAAGGTAGAATCGCCGAAGACCTGGACAATCCCCGTGGGAATGCCTCTTCGACGGGCTCTGGCCCGATGTCCCAGGATGGGAGGATGAGGGCTCGCGTATATGACGGAATTCCTGAACCACGTGGAGAGGCTATCTTAGCTGCGCCTCATCCTTCCTCCCCAAACCTGGCACACGGGTCGGCGCTTCAACATAAGGCGAGCGGCGCTATATGGCAGATGGCACCGCCGCCTCGACGGTACCGGCGGGTAGATCGGTACGACAAGGACGGGCGTAATCTGATTGTCTGGGGGCTCTCAGAACGCGCCAATCTACAGGAGATCGCCTCCAAAATGAGCGGTCTTCGTCTGGTGGTCCCGGTAATGGAGTGGCAAGGCCAGCGAATATCTCGTCACCTGGAGCTGGTCTACGAGGACGATGACAGCAGGCAGACGGCGTTGCAGCAACTCAAACATCTCAAATTCTTCGGCAGAGGGGTCAATGTGGCCCTTGGGCGCAGGTTCAGGGACAGGGAACGTGTCCGAAGGCTTATTCGCATCCATCTGCGTGGGGAAGCGGCGGTCCGGAAGGAGGAAGCTGCGACGGGATATCGCGTCTTGCCTCTGCATGAAGAATGTGTCGATGATGTGCAGGTGGTGTCTTCGGAATTTGCTGCCGATGCACCTAAGTGTGTGTCTGAGTGTGCTGATGTGCATGTGGTGCCCCTGCATTCGACGGCCAGTGCAGTGGGGGACCAACCTGCGCAAGCACCTGCAGAGGGGGGCAGCACGAGGGCGGAAGCCAAGCGCGGCCGTCGGGTCCGGAAACGAGCCAAGAAGCACCGCTCCAAGCAGTTCGATACCGGCTTCAAGCTACTCGTCGCGAGTCACAACTGGCAGGGTAAAACGGGATACGACAACGTTGGCACGGCGGAATGGGCATCATTCTACAAGCACAAGGGCTGGCTAGTCATCGGGGCTCAGGAGCACCGCATGGGCAAGAAGCAACTTTCCAACTGCAGCCTGGATGGATTCCGGATTTTTGGAAAACCTGCGGAGGTCAGCGAGAAAAATCGCTGCAAGGGTGGGGTTCTATTCGCGGTGGCTAACTTCCTTGGTCCGTATTGCAACCTGGTGTCAGCCCCTGTCGAAGCAAGTGTGGCTGCGTATCGCCTCGGGTGTTATCGGCGCTCAGGATATCTGTGGGCAACGGCTACTTTAGAAACGCAGGAAGAAGAGTCGTCAGAGGCGTATGCGGCCTGGCAGGCAGCTATAGCTTTTTTTGGAGCCAAAGGTCTTGTGGTCACGGTGGCGGATGCCAACGCGAAGCTCGGGCCGGCATGCAGCCGAAAAGAGGAGGGCATCGTCGGTCAGCACGGGGAGGTCGATGATAAGGGAGCACCGGTACGTTCGCAGAACGGCAAGAGACTCGCGCTGTCCTCGTCGCTACGGGCCTGCGAAATCTGAGCGGCTTCTCGTGCCCAGTGGAAAGATCCTACTGGTGGTCCCGGCGTGAGCAGCGCGGCATGGGCACAGGCAAGCACCTCCTCGATTACATCTGCGCGTCGCCTGGCTTGGCATCTGGAGCAAAGTTCGGAGTATGCGAAGATGATATTGATACGGACCACAAGGCAGTATGGGCCGAACTGACGTGGAGCGGCCAGCGCCGGCCAAAGCGGGCTGCGAAACCTCACAGGTCCTTTCGTGTTGATAAGCTTATTGGTGCTGGTGTCTTGGGTAATGATCACGCTGCGAAGCAAGCGCTGGATTATCTACGCGACAAGTTCGATGACGTATTCCAGCATTGCCTACAGAAGCTTGGAGTGCATCAGCTGCCTGAGCTTGACCTATCGGGTGGTGCCGACAGCCAACGGGTGGTAGATGACGTCACCGAGCGAGTGGCGCAGTCCTTCCGAATGGCGGCGCACCGGGTCCTTGGCTCCAGATGTATACGACCCCGTTTCACCAACAATTGGTTCGACGGGGAGCTAAAGGAGCTCATTCAGCAGCGCCGGGAGGCCTACGCAGCATACAGGAGGGATGAATCGAATGCGGAAGCCCGTCTGTATTGGCTACGGCTCCGCAAGCAAATTCGGAAGGCAACTCGGGCCAAGAAGTCCGCCTCCTTCAAGCAAGTGCAGGAAGAAGCGGTCAAATGTCAACGCGAGCAATCCTCAAAGCGCTTTTGGCTACTCGCGAAGCGGCTTGGCGGGGCACGCAGAACGAAGGTCTCCGCGCCGGTGCAAAGGGAGGATGGCTCACTGGCGTGTACGCTGCCGGAAAAGGTCGCTCGGTGGGAGGAATTTCGGAAAAATTCGGTGAAGCCACGGGAAAATCCGGCTAGTGCGGCTGTTGTGGTGGAGTGCTGTGCAGAAGCAGGCTCGCTGGAGTGGGAGGATGCCGAAGCTAAGCGGCAGTTCCACTGGAACGATCGCTTCAGAGATGAGGTGGCCCGGGCTATGAAGGAGCACGAAGTAGGTGAAGACACTTGCGAAGAGCTGGACAAGCCGTTCACGCAAGAGGAGGTCCTTGCAAGGCAACGTGCCCTGAATAACCACAAAGCTTGTGGCGAGGACAAAGTGAAGAACGAGATGCTCAAGTATGGCGGCGCCTACATCAATGGCTACTTAACGCAGTACTTCAACTGGATTCGAGAAGCCGAGAGGACTCCAAAAGCTTGGGGCAATGGAATCATCGTCAATATCCCCAAGGGTGGGGATCCTACGGATCCTGACAACTGGAGGGATATCTCGATTATTAGTTGCCTTGGTAAGCTGTATCTGTCCTTATTAGCTACCCGTCTAACGCTCTTCGTGGATGGCCCGGATAAGCTACGTCCAGAGCAGGGAGGCTTCCGCCCGGGGCGTCGCACTACGGATCAGGTCTTTACCCTTTGGCAGAGGTTGAAGGGGCGTCAGCAGCAGAAGCGGGAGTCTTATGTCCTGTTCGTCGATCTACGCAAGGCTTTCCCGTCTGTTTGGAGAGATGGCCTATTTGAGAGGCTCTGGAAGCTGGGTGTAAGGGGCAGGTTCTGGCGCACGCTACGCAGGTGCTACGAGCAGACTTCGTCGCAAGTGCTAGTTGATGGAGCACTCACCCCCGAAGTACTGGAGGGTGTAGGCGTCCAACAGGGGTCCCCTCTCTCTCCCACACTCTTCAACGTCTTTATGGATGAGCTGTGTGATCGGCTGGCGAGTGCCCTCAAGATCACGGATGTGAAGCGGCTGAACGACATCAAGGCACTTCTATACGCGGACGACGTGGCCCTCATCGCTCACAGTCGCACCGAGCTCCAGAAGATGGTCAATGTTGTGGCCAAGTTCGCGGAAGATTACCGGCTGGAAGTCAACTTGAAGCCCGGCAAGACGGAAATCATGCCCATTTACACGTCGAGCAAGGCGAACGACCAAGTATCAGGGAGCGAGGTGAGCCCGTGGTGTGGTTTCGCGGCCAGAAGCTTTGTGTCACCAGTCAGTACAAGTACCTGGGAGTGGTTATCACCGACGACCTGAAGTGGAAGGAGCAGGCCCTGCGGGCTACGCGTGTCACTGAAGTCGCCACCGCAGGTTGGTACTCTTTGTGGTGTGCAGGTGAGATACAAGCTAGGTATCGTCTCATGTGCTGGAATCAACTTGTGGGGGCCAAGCTGAAGTACGCCTTCGATGTCTGGCGTGCCCCCGTATCGCAGCTCACCAAGCTGGAGGCAGCAATGCTGCGCCCCATGAGGATGATTCTCGGCATCAGCCCTAAGACAAGCAAGTGGATTACACTCTTTCTGGCGCGCTCTTTGAGTGCGGAGCGTTTGCGGCGGGCGGCGCAACTGAAGTTCTATGGACGGCTGCGTGTTCTACCGGAGAAGCGATTTCCTGTCATCGCATCTCAAGTCAAATCCGACTGGACTGCGGAGGCCGAAGGCGCTATCAGGGACTCAATGGATCTACAACAAGGGCTTCAGGAGCTCCTAAATAGCTCAGAGAAGGACCTCGAGGGTTGGAGTTCGACTGTGGACAAGTGGGCCCTTCAGCAGGACGTCAAGATGGTGCAGCAACTGATGTGGGACAAGCGAGAGGCAGGCAGCGATCTTACTGATGGCCTGCGAGTCATCCTAAGACAAGTCTTTGGAACTAAGGAGTTCCCAAGATGGGTAGCCCTTGATGATGCGCATTATAATCTGCTTCGGAGAAGGTTGCTCAGCTGCAACAACCGCCTTCGGTTGTACCGCAGCAAGTTGGTCAGTGGCATGTCCCCTCGCTGCTTCTGTTGTCATGATGATGTCAATGAGTCCCTTGCGCACTTCTTATGGGATTGCCCCATGCATGAGGTGAGACGTAAGCAGCTGTTGCTGAGTATGCAGAGGCTTGGTGGCATGGCTGTGGGGGGTGCTGAGGGGGTGGAGGGAGTGAGGAGGGTGGTGAGGTCGTAGGCGGTGAGGTTGTGGTGGAGGATGTGTTGCTTGGGCGGGAGCGGGAGGGCTCTGTGCGGCAGGGTTGGGATGATATGTCGCATGTGGATCAATCACGATTGTTTTGTAAGCTTTTTCAGGGGAAGTCGCGCTTCCGCAGTAACTTTAGGCTTGCTGCGTTGTTAGGGGTCACAGCGTTGCGTCCCCCTCCAAAGTTGGATGTGTTGTTTGGATCATATGTGTCTGAGTGTTGGTCTGCCAGGGAGGGTTAAAGGGAGGAGCTTGGGGTAGAGGATGGGGGCGAGGAGGTGATTGACCTCACTGAGGTTCCATCAGCTTCTGTCCCACCCTCTCCCCCAAGTGACGTTGATGTTGCGCGGCGCGGACGTCCGCGCAGCGTGGACGTCCTGGCTAGAGAGAGGGGTTCGGGAGTGCAGCGTAGTGTCTCCGAGTTCTTCTCTTCAGCTAACACCCTCGCATCTAGCTCTTCATGCACTTCACAGCCCCCATCTGCCCCTGCTGTTGCTGTTGCTGCTATGTCTGTTTGGTGTTCTGACAATGCGTTGGGATCGGCTGACCCCGGTGACCTAATGGAGGCACATGTCCAGGATCTGGATCTGATGCTATAGTCTGAGGAAGCCTATTATTATTATTATTATGATTATTATTATTATTATTATTATTATGGACACCGTGATAGCCCAGTGGTCAAATTCTACCATCTGGGCCCTGTCGCCAGTTCGATTCCCGTCGGTGCCACCAGTATTTTCATTGAACATACCGGTCCGTCTGGACCAGTATTTTCATTGAACATACCGGTCCGTCTGGAAGTGTTGGAACTGCCCTTGCATGGGTGTCATTACAGCCTATCGTCAATTCTTCGTACTCCCCTCACGGGTGAGACGATGGAGGCGCATGTGCAGAAATGCATCAGCCATTGACAGAGAAGCACTATTATTATTATTATTATTATTATTATTATTATTATGGACACCGTGATAGCCCAGTGGTCAAGTTCTACCATCTGGGCCCTGTCGCCAGTTCGATTCCCGTCGGTGCCACCAGTATTTTCATTGAACATACCGATCCGTCTGGACCAGTATTTTCATTGAACATACCGATCCGTCTGGACCAGTATTTTCATTGAACATACCGGCCCGTCTGGAAGTGTTGGAACTGCCCTTGCGGGGGTGTCATTAGAGCTTATCGTCAATTCTTCGTACTCCCCTCACGGGTGAGACGATGGAGGCGCATGTGCAGAAATGCATCAGCCATTGACAGAGAAGCACTATTATTATTATTATTATTATTATTATTATGAGTACATAGGCCTTTGATCCTTTTCAATGGGCTGATTGGTATAAAGCTCCTAGAGTAATGTTCTATGCCGTCACTTCCTTTATTCCACCGATTGGTGTGGAGACTTTCCTTATGGAATGGAGGACTGGATGCACATGGCCTTTTGGCTCAGCAATTGGCAGGAGATACATTATTATTATTATTATTATTATTATTATTATTATTATTATTATTATTATTATTATTATTATTATTATTATTATTATTTGCCAGTCGAGTCTTTGGAGCGGAGCCGCGTCACCAAACGGTCCCGTGCTACCAATGGAGGCACATGTCCGACAGGATCAAAGGCCAATTGACTGATAAGTCTATTATTATTATTATTATTATTATTATTATTATTATGGACACCGTGATAGCCCAGTGGTCAAGTTCTACCATCTGGGCCCTGTCGCCAGTTCGATTCCCGTCGGTGCCACCAGTATTTTCATTGAACATACCGGTCTATTTCTCTGGACCAGTATTTTCATTGAACATACCGGCCCGTCTGGAAGTGTTGGAACTGCCCTTGCGGGGGTGTCATTAGAGCTTATCGTCAATTCTTCGTACTCCCCTCACGGGTGAGACGATGGAGGCGCATGTGCAGAAATGCATCAGCCATTGACAGAGAAGCACTATTATTATTATTATTATTATTTTGGGGGGCACCAATACATGGTTGGGTGTCACCGCCACACGGCGGGGTTGGGGCCGTTGGCAGCTTGTTATGAGGGGTACATAATCAGTGCTCCACTGATTCATGAGACGGAAACTTTTACTGAGAGAAGCTCTCTCACCACGCTCACGGCTCTTGGCTCGGGGTGGCCTCTGGTATCACTCGGGGTGCGGGGGGTGGGGGTTATCTAGGGAGGGGGTTGGGCTCAGTGGGTCACTGGACAGGTTGGTTAACTAAACTACTGTCGGTATGAGTGGGTATGAAGGCGACAGGCTCCACACATTTCCACAAGCCTTGAAATCACTCAACTGCCACAGTAGCGACTGCCTGGACACGGGGCTCCTGACTCACCCTCTCTCCCAGAACCCCTCGTGCTCACTTTGCGGATGCCATGGGGATGCTCTGGCGGAGGGTCGGGACGTGTTGGGTGCATGTGACCGGGCCTGTCACTTAGTGTTCTCGGCAGATGACTCTTTTGTAGCTTCTATCGGACGCAGGGTGGCTTGCCACGACACCTCAATGATGCATAGTACGTCACGTCTCTGGCCTGGTTACGGGGGCGGGTAACTGAGGCGGGTTCCTGAAGGCTGGTTACGGAAGCTATGTTATTGTTGTTGGGTTCCTGGCTGCTATGTTATTGTTGTTGGGTTCCTGGCTGCTATGTTTTTGTTGTTGGGTTCCTGGCTGCTATGTTATTGTTGTTGGGTTCCTGGCTGCTATGTTATTGTTGTTGGGTTCCTGGCGGCGTACATGTTTATGCTTTTTAAAGGGTTGAGCTTTAAATAACCCCACTCGGGTCTTCTTTTATCGAGCTCACCACTCGGTGGATGGAGGCCTGGGGTAGACTTATACGATGTTTTTGATGCTAGGTTCCGTCTCCAGGGATTCGACTGGCATCGCTGCTTTGCCTCACCGCACTGCCTCACCCACACATCCACGCTGGCACACTGTTTCTCCTCTTGCTCTTGTACCTATGTCGCACGCAGCTATGAGCTCACGCCGATGAGTGGTTGTGACGAGGTGCACCCAGCTGGATTGCGGGCGAGCCACGGCGGCCTCGCTCTCGCTCTCTCTCTCTCTCTCTCTCTCTCTCCTCTCTCTCTCTCTCTCCTCTCTCTCTCTCTCTCTTTTTTTGTTTTTTTTTGTTGCTTTGCTTTGCTTTGCTTTGGGCGAGGCCTAGCTTTCACATAGGCGGGCTGAGCCTATGAGGGGCGCACGATAAGCGTTTCATTGTTTTATGAGACGGGTCCCAATTACTGAGAGTAACTCATGTGAGTTGCTCATCATACTCATGGCTCTTGGCTCGGGGTGGCCTCTGGAATCACAAGGGGTGGGCACTGGGGGAGGGGGTTGTGTTCAGAGGGTCACCGCGAAGGATGGCCAACCAAACTACTGTCGGTCGGAGTTTGTACGAAGGCGAGAGGCCCTACACCTTACCACAAGCCTTGAAACGACTAAATGACCAAAGTAACGACGGACCGGAGCGGGGCTCCTGGCTCACCCTCTCTCTCAGCACTCTTCGTGCTCATCCTGCGGATGCCATGGGGTTGCTCTGGCGGAGGGTTATGGGGTGGTGGGTACACGTGCACGGGCCTGTCACTCTGTGCTCTCGGTAGATGACTCACTTGCAGCGATTATCGGACGCAGGGTGGTTGCCACGACACCTACCTCGATGATGCACAGCGGGTCCTGCCTCGTGCCTGGTTACGGATGCAGGTGAGTGTTTGTGTGTATTCCTATACATACGTACACGTATGCTTTTTAAGGGTTGAGTTTTAAATAACCCCACCTGGGTCCTCATTTATCGAGTTTACAACTCGATCAATGCGGCACCGGGGTCCCATACCACTTATGTCAGGTTCTTATGCGAAGAGCGCGGCCGCTAGTGCTGGCCCTATGGGTCAAGGCGGTAATCCTTCAGGTTTAGACGTTCCCCGTGGGAGTGCGCCTGCGGGTGGTGATGGCTACTCGGCCGGGGTGGGGTGGTCGAGTGCTCGCGTACCTGACGGGCAACCTGAATCACGTAGAGCCAGCAATCCTGCTGCATCTCGATCACCCTCCCCAACCTCGGAAGAGAAGTCACGTCCGGAAAGGTCTGGTCACGGCGTGTGGCAAGCGGTACCGCCACCGAGGAGGTGGCGGAGGAAGGTACGAAATGAGCTGGATAAGAGATGTTGCATAGTATGGGGGCTATCGCATGTCTCTCAGACAGTGGTCATGGCGCGAGAGCTCCGAATTCTCGGTCTCGGGGAAGTCGAGGTGGAATTCGCGGGCAGAGGTAGTGGGCGACATTTGCGGATTAAATGTGCGTCTTGTGAGGAGGCGGAGAAGATGGTGCGGCTGCTGCGGGAGCGTAAGTTCTTCACTGGAAAGGTTCACGTTGCGACGGGTAGGACTTTCCGGGAAAGAGAGAAGCAGCGGGCTGCACGGGGGGGTGCCCAGTATGTAGAGATGCAGAGGGAGCTTCGCAAGCAGGGATTTGGCTACTGGGTGCTCGACGTGGAAGTCGACGAGCCCCAGGGCGAAGCCTCAAGCGGTGAATCTCCCTTGGCGGAGTGGAGCGGGATGCGGGAGCTGGAGGAGCTGGGGCGGAGGGTGCAGGATGGGCCGTGGAGGGTGGCGGAGGGCTCCAGGCGGGCTCAACCGAAGCGCAGGCATCGGCATCAGCTTCGTTCTTCCCAATTTGTGAAAGGCTTCCCACTGAGGGTGGCCTCACATAATTGGCAAGGCAAAGTGGGTGCGGATAGCCCAGGCTTTGGGGAATGGCCGGAGCACTACAAGGAGCGAGGCTGGGTGATCGTCGGAGTCCAGGAGCACAACCTATCGTCGCAGAAGGTGGAGAAGCTCCAAGTCGACGGCTTCGCAGTCCTCGGCAAAGCGGCTGCAACTGGTGCGGGCTCGCGTCTCTTGGGGGGAGTCTTGACGTTGGTGGCCAATTATCTGGCACCGTGCGCTACCATTGTACAGGCGCCTGTTCCACACCCACAGCAATTGTGGGCGAGGCTGTCGTCTGGGAGCGCGACGGCGTCGGATGTGTTCGTCGGCAACGGCTACTTCCCCAAGAAAATCAACGAGAGGAATCTATTGCAGCCTATGAGGCGTGGCAGGCGGCCGTCTCCTACTTCGCCACCAAAGGTCATGTGGTTACGGTTGGTTATGCTAATGCTAAGCTGGAGCCCGCCAGAATAGCGCGGGAGGAGGGAGTGGTGGGCCTCTTTGGCGAGATAGATGAGAGGGGTAGAGGGGTTAGGAGTGAGAATGGTGAGTTGCTGGCTGCGATGCTTGTTGCCACGGGGTTGCGCAATCTCAGTGGGTTTTCGCAACCACGGGGGGACAAATATTGGTGGTCTAGGCAGGAAAATGTAGGTGGACGAAGGCATCTACTGGATTACATCTGCGTCTCTTCCGAGCTGGCGGAGGAGGCAAGCTTCGGCGTCGACGAGGTAGACCTTGATACCGACCACAAAGCTGTGTGGGCGGAACTGGTCTGGGGGGGACAGCCACCCCCCAAAAAACAGGTAAAGAGGTACAAAGCATTCAAGGCAGAGCGCTTGATAGGCAGGGTAGTTAAGGGTAAGGAGAGTGAGCTGTCTAAGCTTAGGTTGAAGTACGACGAGACCTTTGCAGCTGGTATATCGGGGCTGTTGCCAGATGGCCTCCCAGATCTATCAGCAGTGGAGGACCCGGATGAGCTTCAGCAGGAGGTAGATAGGGTCGCTAGCTTAGTGGTCCGAGCTTTCACGGGCGCGGTCGTGAAGGTCTTGGGAGTTCAGGTGATTAGGCCAGGGTTTACTAATGCATGGTTTGATGAGAGTCTTAGGGAAGCGATTGCGCGACGGAGAGAGGCATACGGCCTCTGGCGAAGGAATGAGGCCAACCGAGAGGCCTGGCAAAGATATAAAGAAGCGAGGAAGGCGGTCAGAAGGTTATGCAAGGAGAAGAAGGAGCAAGCGTGGAAGCGGGTCCAGAATGACACCGCTGCCAACTTCAGGAGCGCTACCATGGCCACGTACTGGAAGCTGTCAAAGCGTTTGGGCGGGGTTCGGCGGTCGAACGCTTCTCCTCCTGTTCGGAAGCCCGATGGCACTCTGGCATGCACACTCCGGGAAAAACTACAAGAATGGGAAGAATACCGCCGACGTATGGTGGTCCCCAAAGAAAACCAGTTTTTGGAGGAACTTGCATGTGTAGAGGAAGTCGGTTCTGATGAGGAAGCAGCGCGGATTGAGCCCGAGCGGAAGGCCCGCGAAACCTTCCAGTATAACGACAACCTGCGCGACCAATTCGAGGCCATGGCGCAAGCCGAGGAGATCCGGACTGAGACGGGCCCGCTGGACTATGATTACACCGAGAAGGAAGTGGAGCTCTGCCAGGAAAATCTCCAGAATCACAAAGCGTGCTCACCGGATAAGATCAAGAACGAGATGCTCAAGTACGGAGGCACGCGGATTGTGAGCTTTCTGGTGCGCTTCTTCAACTGGTTAAAATCGTGCGAATACACCCCCAGCGACTGGAACAAAGCGATTATCGTCAACATCCCAAAAGGAGGCGACCCAACCGATCCGGAAAATTGGAGAGACATCGCGATTCTGAGCTGTCTGGGTAAGATGTATCTGTCCCTTATGGCGGCGAGGCTTACGGCTTTCATCGATCAGCCGGGCAGGCTTCGCCCAGAGCAGGGTGGGTTCCGGCCAAAACGTAGTACGGGGGACCAGATTTTTGTCCTTAAGGAGCGTCTGCGCCTTAGACAACAAGCTGGCCTCCGTTCTTTCGTTTTGTTCGTGGATCTGAGAAAGGCATTCCCTACGGTTTGGCGGGCCGGGTTGTTTCAGAGGCTAACCCAGATGGGGGTACAGGGCAAGTTCTATCGCATTCTGCGGCGTTTTTACCGAAGAACGTCATCGCGAGTGCTAGTCGATGGCGAACTCACTGGTGAAGTGCTGGAAGAGATGGGAGTTCAGCAAGGGTCGCCGTTGTCACCGTCGCTGTTCAACGTCTTCATGGATGAGCTAACGGTCCGAATCGCGAAAGAGTTGGAGATCGAGGACCTCAACCGCATCGAAGACATACGGACCCTGCTTTACGCCGACGACGTTGCGGTAATTGCGCATAGTGTCACGGAGCTTCAACAGATTGTAAATGTCGTGGCGACATTCGTGGAGGACTATCGGCTTGAAATCAACCTGAAACCGGGCAAGACGGAAGTCATGCCGATATACGGGCACGCCAAGTCAAAAAAGTCGCCCCCATGCGTGAGGTTCCGGGGCAAGGTTGTCAACGTCACCGACCACTACAAATACCTGGGAGTTCTGCTCACGGACACCCTCTCCGATAAACCGCAAGCGAAGCGGGCGGCGGAAATCACTGTAGCGGGAACGGCTGCCTGCTACCCCCTCTGGATTGCCCATGAAGTTCCAGCGCGTCTTCGGCTGATGAATTGGCAGCAAATGGTTGGCGCAAAGTTGCTTTGCGCATCGGCTTTTTGGGATCTGCCGGGCGCCAACAAGCTGAGTAAGCTGAAGGGCGCGTTGGTAGCGCCCCTGCGGGTCATCTTGGGTGTTGGTACGCGCACAAGCGGCTGCATCACCAGGGGTTTAGGCCGCACGCCGAGTTTTAGCATCCTTGCCAAGGCGGCCCGGCTTCGGTTCCTAGGGCGCATCGAGTTACTGGGCAACACAGCGCTAACACGCAGGCTTTACAACGCGGGTCGGTGCAAATGGAAGGAAGATACGGAAAATTTGATCTTAGCAGATCACATGCTGCGGGAGGGCTTGGATGCGCTCAAGCGGGTCGTGAACGAAGATTGCACGGTAGATGATAAGGACTGGCGGGCCGCTCTGGCGAACTGGAACGAGGTGGTAAAGCAATGGTCTGTCCGGTAGGAAGTAGCTGGCTGGGAGCGGCAGGCTAAGCCCTCTGATGTGCTTAGGGTGCTGCTTAGCCAGATGTCTTCCCGCTCTGCTTTCACACGTTGGCGGGCGCTGGAGGGGGGAAGTCACAACCTTATCAGAAGGCGATTGTTGAGCTGCAACAATCGCCTTCGCCTCTACCGATCCAAATTTGGCTCATGCTCGCCGGACTGCTCAAGCTGTTTCGCCTTGTGTGGCACTGAGGTTAACGAGTCGTTACGTCACTTCCTGCTGCATTGCCCAACGTTTGCGAGCTCTCGTGAGACACTGTTTAAGTTTATCGATGAGTCGCAAGCCTGGCAGCCACTCATGCTGAATCGAGGAGGGCTTTATCACAGGGAACTGCGGGAGGCAGAGGAGGAGATGAGGCTCTTCAAAGAGGAATGGCTGAAGGGGGAGGATGAAAAGATGGAGGCGATGCTCGGCGTTTTGTTTATCACTGTCCCAGAAGAGGTGGAGGAGGAGTTAGGAAGGTTTGTTGCCACCATCTGGAAGGAGTGGGAGGAGTTGGAGGCGCAGACAAGGGAGGCAGAGGGGGCGGCGGAGGAGGAGGTGATCGACCTCACGGTCGTTCAGGAGGTGGGTAGAAGGAGGGGAAGGCCTAGTCAGGTAGAATGTCTGGCTAGACCTGTTGTAGGTGGAGGTCTGCGCAGCGTCGCGGACTTCTTCTCGGCAGATAACTCCTCTCACTCCTTGCACCCACTTGCACATGCACAGCACGCTCATTTGCACATTGCACTGCCAGTCGAGTCTTTGGAGCGGAGCCGCGTCACCGAACGGTCCCGTGCTACCAATGGAGGCACATGTCCGACAGTATCAAAGGCCAATTGACTGATAAGTCTATTATTATTATTATTATTATGATTATTATGGACACCGTGATAGCCCAGTGGTCAAGTTCTACCATCTGGGCCCTGTCGCCAGTTCGATTCCCGTCGGTGCCACCAGTATTTTCATTGAACATACCGGTCTATTTCTGGACCAGTATTTTAATTGAACATACCGGCCCGTCTGGAAGTGTCGGAACTGCCCTTGCGGGGGTGTCATTAGAGCTTATCGTCAATTCTTCGTACTCCCCTCACGGGTGAGACGATGGAGGCGCATGTGCAGAAATGCATCAGCCATTGACAGAGAAGCACTATTATTATTATTATTATTATTATTATTATTATTATGATTAGGGAGTACATAGGCCATCGGTCCCTTTCCATGGGCTGATTGGAATAAAGCTCCTAGAGTAATGTTCTATGCCGACATTATTCCACCGATTGGTGTGGAGACTTTCCTTATGGAATGAAGGACTGGATGCACCTGGCCTTTTGGCTCAGCAATTAGCAGACGATACATACATACATTCATACATATTATTATTATTATTATTATTATTATTATTATTATTATTATTATTATTATTATTATTATTATTATTATTATTGTGGACACCGTGATAGCCCAGTGGTCAAGTTCTACCATCTGGGCCCTGTCGCCAGTTCGATTCCCGTCGGTGCCACCAGTATTTTCATTGAACATACCGGTCTATTTCTGGACCCGTATTTTCATTGAACATACCGGCCCGTCTGGAAGTGTTGGAACTGCCCTTGCGGGGGTGTCATTAGAGCTTATCGTCAATTCTTCGTACTCCCCTCACGGGTGAGACGATGGAGGCGCATGTGCAGAAATGCATCAGCCATTGACAGAGAAGCACTATTATTATTATTATTATCATTGTTTTTACGCTTCAGCTCTTAATGAACCCCTCCATATTATCTCCTAGCTCTATGAGTGCAAGTATTTTGTTAGAATAGTGTTTGCGTCAAAGTATGTAACACTTAACACATATCAAATTCAAGCTAGGCTGAGTACCGATAATTGAATGGCAGTCAGTAGGCCACATACAGTGTTTGTTGCCGTTACCGCGTTTAGTGATGCCTTTGCGATGATTACTTACACTGCTGTCGACGCGACTGAGCTTGAAGAGTTAAGATTACTCCTCAGAGTCTGAACCATTTGATGATTTCAGCAGATTCAAAAAGATCACACGGTCCATACTTCGTGGAAAAGGTTTCTTACCGGTAATGGTTTGTAGAAGTGTCAATAATAGCTATAAAATGGGACAACATCATGATGAGGAAAGTTTCATCTGTGATTTCGAGGAAGCTTCCTGCTTTGATTTCAAAGTTATCACTTAACAAAACTGTTTCCACACTTGATATGAATTCCCGTGCCGGGAGGATGTCTATTCAGCAGACTTTGCAAGGATGGGATGAGCTGCACGTTCCGAGAAAAAAAAACCCCCACAGCCGATCCACCACGTGCAAAAGCACCTAGATATTCCCCCTTGGCAACGGTACGACCTTGTTGTGCAGCTGGTGCCAGACGAATAGAATCCACAGTGATACCACCAATCACAATCATGGCGACCTTTCCCAGCTGCGAGTTCGTATCCAGGACCATTACTGCTCGGCGATTGCGGGACAGGATATTCACATGCCGCCATATGTAGGACTTGACAGTTACGGAATACCTAGCAACCAAGTGATAATTTACAAAAAAAAAATAGAAGATACAGAGAAGAGAAAGTTAGACATACTTTTCTTGGTCCAACAGCTTGCAAAAAGTAAGCTTTCCATCACAAGGGGCATGAAAACAATGATAGTCCGCAGGAGAGAGGTACAACATAGCTGCTGGCGTTTCAGAGAACTCCTTCCATGCGGGGATCCCACTCTGTGCCAATGTGAAATCCTCATTCTTGATCCTGCGAACATACAGAAAACAAGACAAGTTTCTAGGAACAACATTTCGTCGACTCTCCTTCCGTTGCAAGTGAACGAAGCGACCGGATAGGAAGGTTGGACATACGCGGATACCATTCCACCACAGCGTCACATGGACTGACGCAGTCGGCACTTCCAAGATTTTTCTCAGGACTGTACTCTGTGGCATATCTACGCGAGAACCTGCAAATATGAAAAAAGAGAGTGTCAGCGAGAAGCGAAACGGGAACGATATGCACCATTCGTTCATCGTGCGATACTCGCTAGGCGACTTGCTCCATACCCAGGGCTGTAGCGGCAAAGACCACTCGTGACAGTAGCTACAAGAAAAGGGGAGTCTCATTTTTCGGGGTGAGTGGGAATTTGAATTCAGCTGGGGACAAATCTAAGGGTCAGACTGGGACCTCTCCACCTCTGTCCGTGCATCTTTACCTCGCTTCTCAAAAGGTTCGTCCCAGGAGAGCAGTGGACGTGTGATGGCACTCAGAAGAAAATGAAATACAAAATTGTCGGTGCCAAAGGCTCTAAGCAGAGAGAGGAGTTAGGAACACAGAATTGTCGGTGCAAAAGGTTCTAAGCAAATTGAGGAGTATACAGCAACACAATAGAATCGTTCATGGTATATATATATGTATATGTATATACATATATATATACATAAACTCTGTCTCTCTTGTTCTTGTTTCTCTCTTTTTCTTTCTTCTCTCATATTCTTGTACCAAGGAGCCTAACTGTTGAACCTTAGTTCCAGTTTTCCTTTAGGACCTGCACTGATGTTCCTTAGAACCAGACCGCATGATTATAGTTTGTTTTTACGTCTTTCCCCTTTTGTTTTAAACATTAAATCTTGCTCACTGTAATATATATATATATATTTATATGTGTTTGTGTGTGTGTGTGTATTATTAAAAAAAAAAAAAAAAAAAAATGCCCACGTGAGTCTTGCCATTTCTCTCACCTACCTGCTCCACCTCATGGTGGTTCCTCTATCTCTTCTCCCTCTCTTGCTCTTGTGGTTTCTTTCCGCTCTGCTAATTCCTCTCTTCTCTCTATTTTTGTGTCGGCCTTTCCTATTCTCTCCCCTGTCTCGTCTAGCCACCTAGTTTCTTTATCCTTTTGGCCTATCAGCTGTTTTAGGTGCGGCAATCTACTCTCCTTCTGATCTTGAAGTTCATGCTGATATGGGTTGCTTGTCGTTGCGTAGTGCCGCGGACACTTGAAGCATGACTCAGTCGTTGATGCGATTTTCACTGATACCAAGATCACTGTAGGCATTCCTAGCTACCGGGAGCCGCGCATCTATGAATGCGAGCATCGTCGAATTAACCTTGTTATTTACCCCTCTCGTGTCCCTGGGTTTGATTATGTTCAGGTGGATACTGATGTTTCACTTGTTAACCCCTTGCAGCGTACTTATGTCAGGCGCTCTCTGCATGATCCTCTCTATACTATACGTGCTAGGGAGCGTTCCAAGTCCAGCAAGCACAGCCCAGATCCTCCTGTTGAGGGCACCACCTTTATTCCCTTTGCTGTCTCTCTACTTTTGGTGTTTTAGGAAAGGATGCTTCGGACTTTATAGCGTACCTGGACAAGACTGCCACATACTATCTCTCCTCTATTTATCCTTCTGGTTCCTATGGGCGGCGTATCAGATCCATTATTGTTTTTGAACTGGCTAGGTTCAACTTTCTCAACTGGCGTGCGATGTTGGATCGCGCAACGCTTCGCGAACGAGTGCCAGTGCATCTGAACTACCCCCTTCATAAACGTCTCCCCTCTCAAGTTGATAGGTTTTCCTACTTGAGGCGCCGCATTCAAGCTCAGGCTAGTGACCCGGCTGCTCCCTTCTACCTTCTTCGTCGTCCTTGACTCAGTGCTATGACTTTGTCTGGGGTTTTCCATGTCCCCATGTCTCTCTTATCTTCACCGGGCCCTACGTTTCTTGTTGCTTCCTCCGGGATATTTTTCCTTACCTTTATCCCTTTTCCTTTCTGTTTTGGTAATTAAATTGTGATGTGGCAGGCTGTTCACAATTGGCAATTTTGTCAATGTCCTTCTCTCTCTCTTTCTCTCTCTCTCTCTCTCTCTCTCTCTCTTGACGTTCATGCGTAACCGCATTTTATTTTTGGCGACGCCTTATTTTTTCTCCCTCTGGAAGTTTTTAGGCGGAGTTTTTTTTTAGTGGGTAGGGGGTTCTTATCCCGAGTCCCACACTGTTCGCCACTTTTTCCTTCTTTTTCCTTCCCCCTATCTTTTTCTCCGTAAGCAAGGTTTATTTTCCTGCTCTTGTTTCTTGGTTCTTCTCTCATATCTTTATTTGTCCCTCTCGTTATTCTTGGTTGTTGCTTTTGCTTGTGTTTGTTTCTTTGGTTTTCTTGTGTTGTGTTCTTTGTTGGTGGTTGCTGACTATGGTTATCTATTGTCCTTCCTGTTGCGTCTCTTGTTCGTTACGTTTGCTGCCTCTCCTTGTTGTTTGTGGGTTGTGGAGACGTTTGGGACGTTTGGTGTTGTGAGGTGGGGCTGTGTGCGGTGCGGTTTGGCTCGACTGGCCTGAGGCTGCATGTCTGAGGAATTGCCAGGCTTGGGCCTGTCCTTGAGGATATTGCAGCACTCGGCATATTTGCGCCGCCTCTGGCCACGTCGAGCCTTACTACGCACTGCACACGCCCCACCTGGCTACGACAGCCTCCGGGTGCGAGTGTTCTGCATAGGGTGCTACAGTTTCCTTACGGAGTGTCTCAATGTCTGACTATCAGTCTTACTTGCGCCCTGTGTTGGTTGTCTGATCCCTGCATCCTGCCTTTGCTTCATGGCTTAGTCTCCCTTGCCCCTGTCTGGTTTGTTTGTTTATGTTTGTTTGTGTGTGCTGTTGCTTTGTCCTGGTTTTGAGTTTGCTCCTTTTGTTCTTTTGTTTTTGTTTTCATATTTCGTTTGTACTGCCTGTATTTCTCTATTCTCCCTTTCTTTTCCTTCTCTGTATCTTTAAAAAAAAAAAAAAAAAAAATCTATGGAGCTTAGCTGTTGAACATTGCTTCCAGTTTTCCATCAGGACCTGCACTGCTGCTTCTTTGGGCCAGATTGCATGATTAAAGTGTGTCCCTATGTCTTCCTTTTCTTCTCACCTTTACATATATATATACAATATACATGTATATATATATATCTTATCTGTCTTCTTTTCATCCATTAAACCTTGCTTAAATTTAAAAAAAATAATAATTTTTTTTTTTTTTTAATATAAAAAAAACCTTGTGGTTCCTATAGGCGGCGTATCAAATGCATGATTGTTGTTGGACTGGCTAGGTTCAACTTTCTCAACTGGCGTGGATGTTGGATCGTGCAACGCTTCGCGAGCGAGTGCCAGTGCATTTGAACTATCCCCTTCATAAACGTCTCCCCTCTCAAGTTGATAGGTTTTCCTACTTGAGGCGCCGCATTCAAGCTCAGGCTACTGCCCCGGCTGTTCCCTTTTCCCTTCATCGTCGCTCATGACCCAGTGCTATGCCTTAGTTTGGGCTTTTCCATGTCCCCACGTCTCTCTTATCTTCACCGGGCCCTACTCTTTCTTGTTGCTTCCGTCGGGATATTTTCCTTACCTTTACCCCTTTCCCTTTCCGTCTTGCTAGGTTGGTTGTGTTGAGGTAGGCTGTTTACCATTGGGCTGTTTTGTTATTGTCCTACTTTCTCTCTCTCTCTCTCTCTCTCTCTCTCTCTCTCTCTCTCTCTCGGCGTTCGTGCGTAACTGCATTTTATTTTTGGCGTCGACTTATTTTTTCTCCCTCTGGGAGTTTTTAGGCGGAGCTTTTTTTTTGGTGGGAGGGGGATAAGATCTACTTTATCCCGAATCCCACCCTGTTCGCCACTTTTTCCCTCCCTCTCCTTCCCCCTTTCTTTTTACCGTAAGCTAGGCTCATTTTTCTTCTCTTGTTCCTTGGTTCTTCTCTCATATCTCTATTTTTTCCTCTCGTTATTGTTGGTTGTTGCCTTTGCTTGTGTTTGTTTCTGTTGTGTTGTGTTCTTTGTTGGCGGTTGTTGACTATGGTTATCTATTGTCCTTCCTGTTGCGTTCGTTTGGTTAGTTACGTTGGTTGCCTCTCCTTGTTGTTTGTGGCTTGTAGAGACCTTTGTTGTTGTGGCGTGGGGCTGTGTGCGGTGCGGTTTGGCTCGACTGGCCTGAGGTTGCATGTCTGAAGGATTGCCACGCTTGGGCCTGTCCTTGAGGATATTGCAGCACTCGGCATATTTGCGTCGCCTCTGGCCACGTCGAGCCTTACTTCGCACTGCACACGCCCCACCTGGCTACGACAGGCTACGGGTGCGAGTGCTCTGCATAGGGTGCTACAGTTTCCTTACGGAGTGTCTCACTGTCTATCAGTCTTACTTGCGCCCTGTGTTGGTTGTGTCTGATCCCTGCATCCTGCCTTTGCTTCATGGCTTAGTCCCTCGCCACTGTCTGGTTTGTTTGTTTATGTTTGTTTGTGTGTGCTATAGCTTTGCCCTTGTTTTGAGCTTGTTCCTTTTGTTCTGTTATTTTGTTCTCATATCTCGTTTGTACTGCCTGTCTTTCTTACTTCTTTCTTTTCTTTCTATATATTGTTTCTTATATTTTTCTATGGAGCCTAGCTGTTGAACATTGGTTCCAGTTTTCCATCAGGACCTGCTCTTCCTTGGGCCAGATCGCATGATTATAGTGTGTCCCTACATTTTCCTTTTCTGTTTCCTTTATATATTTCTTCTATCCATTCTATCTTTCTTCTTTTCCTCCATTGAACCTTGCTTACTGTAAAAAGACAACAACCAAACAACAACAACAACAACAACAAACAACAACAAAAAAACGGGCTGTCTCTCTGTCTGACTATCTGTCTTACTTGCGCCCTGTGTTGGTTGTGTCTGTTCCCTGCATCCTGCCCTTACTTCATGCCTTGTCTCCCTTGCCCCTCGTCGGGTTTATATGTTTGTGTTTGTTTGTGTGTGCTGTGCTTTATCCTAGTTTTGAGCTTGTTCGTTCTGTTATTCTTGTTTTCATATTTTGTTTGTTCTGCCTGTCTTTCCCTCTTCTCTCTTTCTTTTCTTTCTCTTTTCTTGTTTCT
Source organism: Paulinella micropora (assembly GCA_019918135.1). Lineage (NCBI taxonomy): Eukaryota > Cercozoa > Imbricatea > Euglyphida > Paulinellidae > Paulinella > Paulinella micropora. The sequence continues at coordinate 230,686 of WBZZ01004500.1, forward strand.
TATGTTTTTCTATGGCCTAGCTGTTGAAAATTGGTTCCAGTTTTCCATCAGGACCTGTCTCTCTTCTCTCTTTCTTTTCTTTCTCTTTTCTTGTTTCTTATGTTTTTCTATGGCCTAGCTGTTGAACATTGGTTCCAGTTTTCCATCAGGACCTGCACTGCTGCTTCTTTGGGCCAGTTCGCATGATAAAAGTGTGTCCCTACGTTTTTCTTTTTATCCTTTCTTCCATTTACCTTATTTATATTCTTTTCCTCCACTCATCCTTGCTTAATGTAATAAAATAACAGTAATAATAATAATAATATTAATAATAATAATAATAATAATAATAATAATAGGACCTGAACTGATATTCCTTAGAACCAGACCGCATAATTATAGTTTGTTTTTACGTCTTTACCCCTTTTTACCATTCAACCTTGCTTACTGTGCAATATATATATATATATATAATTCTTGTGTATGGTTGCTGATGGTCATGTTTTGTTGTTTTTACCTGTTACTGCTTGTTAGGTTCTTCTTGTTTATGTGGTCCGTTGCTTTTTCTTGTTGTTTGTGGCTGGTGGAGACTGTGAGGGGGTTGTGTGCGGAGTGGTTTTGCTCGACTTGCTTGGGGCTGCATGTCTGTAAGATTGCCAGGACTGAGCCTGTCGTACGGTGAGACAAAGATGACATGATTTCTCGTTCCTTTATATATCTCGCGATCGTTCGGTAATCAACGGGGCTTTGCGGAAATCATAACGAGATTTCTTGTGATCTTGTCTTCCTGTTTCCTTACGGCAGCACTCGGTATATTCGCGTCGCGAGCAATCGCCACGTCGAGCCTTAATACGCTCTGCACCAACCCTCCTGGCTACGATAGCCTATGGGTGCGAGTGAATTGCGTTAGGTGCTACAGTTTCCTTAAGGACTGTCTCACTGACTGTCAATCGACCTCACTTGCGCCCTCCGTTAGTTGTGTCTGATCTCTGCATTCTGCCCTTGCCTTATTGTGCTGTCTCCCCTGCCCCTGTCTGGTTTGTCTGTTTGTGTTTTTCCTTCTATTTTCTTGTTCTTTCTTTGCTTTCTTTGTTTCATACTTTATTTTTGTTTTTCTTTTTCTTGTTTTTCTCCTTTTCTTTCCTCTTTCTTACTATTCTTTCCCAGGAGCCTATCTGTTGATCCTTAGATCCAGTTTTCCTTTCGGACCTGCACTGATGTTCTTTAGAACCAGATCGCATGATTATACTTTGTTTTTACGTCTTTACCCCTTTCTTTTTACCATTCAACCTTGCTTACTGTGTTTCTATATATATATATATATCTTTCTTTTTTACCATTCAACCTTGCTTACTGTTAAAAAAAAAAAAAAAAAAAAAAAAAAAAAAAAAAAAGGACTGTCTCACTGTCAATCGACCTCTCTTGCGCCCTGCGTTAGTTGCATCTGATATCTGCATTCTGCCCTTGCCTTATTGTGCTGTCTCCCCTCCCCCTGTCTGGTTTGTCTGTTTGTGTGTATCTTTCTGTTTTCTTGTTCTTTCTTTGCTTTCTTTGTTTCATATTTTTCTTGTTGTTTTCTCTCCTCTCTCTTATTACTCTTTCCAAGGAGTTTCACTGTTGAACCTTAGTTCCAGTTTTCCTTTAGGACCTGCACTGTTGTTCCTTAGAAACAGACCGTATGATTATAGTTTGTTTTTACGTCTTTACCCTTTCTTACCATTCAACCTTGCTTACTGTGTATAAATAAATAAATAAATAAATAAATAAATAAATAAATAAATAAATAAATAAATAAATAAATAAAAAAATTAAAAAAAGATTTACTATGAGTTTAACACTGTGATAATTGAAATTCTAACTGAGTGAAAAAAAATTCAGCCAGATCGCATGATTATAGTGTGTCCCTACGTTTTCCCTATCTGTTTTCTTTATTTTTCTTCTTTCCTTCCTATCTGTCTTCTTTTCCTTCATTGAACCTTGCTTACTATAAGAAGAAAAAAAATTAAGCTCTTCTTAATTTTTGTTCTTCTTTCTTTTCTCAATCAACCTTGCTTACTGTAAAAAAAAAAAATTGAATAAAGCTCTTCTTAATTTTTGTTCTTCTTTCTTTCTCATTAAACGTTGCTTACTGTAATAATAATAATAATAATAATAACAATAATAATAATAATAATAATATTATTATTATTATTAGTGCTTCTCTGTCAATGGCTGATGCAAATCTGCACATGCGCCTCCATCGTCTCACCCGTGAGGGGAGTACGAAGAATTGACGATAGGCTCTAATGACACCCCCGCAAGGGCAGTTCCAACACTTCCAGACGGACCGGTATGTTCAATGAAAATACTGGTGGCACCGACGGGAATCGAACTGGCGACAGGGCCCAGATGGTAGAACTTGACCACTGGGCTATCACGGTGTCCAAATAATAATAATAATAATAATAATAATAATAATAATAATAATAGTGCTTCTCTGTCAATGGCTGATGCATTTCTGCACATGCGCCTCCATCGTCTCACCCGTGAGGGGAGTACGAAGAATTGACGATAAGCTCTAATGACACCCCCGCAAGGGCAGTTCCAACACTTCCAGACGGGCCGGTATGTTCAATGAAAATACTGGTCCAGACGGATCGGTATGTTCAATGAAAATACTGGTGGCACCGACGGGAATCGAACTGGCGACAGGGCCCAGATGGTAGAACTTGACCACTGGGCTATCACGGTGTCCAATAATAATAATAATAATAATAATAATAATAATAATAATAATAATAATAATAAACCCACCCTCCTGGTTACGATGGCCTCTGGGTGCGAGTGAATTGCGTTAGGTGCTGCAGTTTCCTTAAGGGCTGTCTCACTGACTGTCAATCGATCTTACTTGCGCCCTATGTTGGTTATGTCTTACCTCTGCATTCTGCTCTTGCCTTATAGCATCGTCTCCCTTGCCTCTGTCTGGCCTTGTGTTTGTATGTTTGTGTTTGCCTTTGTTATGTTTGTTGTTGCTTCTATGTCATTATGTCTTTTGTCTTTTGTATCTGTATGTTATATTTTGTATTATGTCTCTATCTTTCAGTTTGTTTTTCGTTCTGTGTATTTTTCTTTGTTTTTATCCTTCTTTCGTGCCTTCTCTCTCTTTCTCTTTCTCTTTCTTTTCTCTTCCTTTATTATTCTTTCCAGGAGCCTTCTGTTGAACCTTAGTTCCAGTTTTCCTTATGAGCTTGTACTGTTGTTCCCTAGAACCGGAGTTCATTTGAACTAAGCTCTTCTTATTTTTGTTCTTCTTTTTTCTCATTACACCTTGCAAAATTGTGTTTCTATCTTTCCTTTTTTGTTTTTCGTTCTGTGTTCCTTTTTCTTTGTTTCTCCCCTTCCCTCTCTCTTTCTTCTCTCTCCCTTTTTATTCTGTCCTGGTGCTTTCTGTTGAACTTTCGTTCCAGTTTTCCCTTATGAGCTTGTACTGCTGTTCTTTAGAACCGGAATTTATTTGAATTAAGCTCTTCTTATATTTGCTCATCTTTCATTTCTCATTAAACCTTGCGTACTGTTGAAAAAAAAAAAAAGTCGGGGGGGGGGGGGGCAGAATTCGTGTGAATTAAGTTCTTTTCATTTTTCTTTCATCTCTTCTCATTAAACCTTGATAAAAAAAAGAGAAAAAAAAAACTCTTTTCATTTGCTTTTTGTTTTCTTTGTCTTTCTTTGCTCTTTCTCCCTTTTCTTTTTTCTCTCTCTCTTTCTCCTTTCTTCTCTTTCTCTTTCTCTTTCTCCTTTCCATATTCCTTCTTTTTATTACTTTCCTTGGAGCTTAGCTGTTGAACCTTTGTTCCAGTTTGTCCTATAGAACTTGTACTGATGCTCCCTGGGGCCAGAATTCGTATGAATTAAGTTTTATTTTTTCTTTCATCTGTTTTCTCATTAAACCTTGCTTTGCTGTACAAAAAAGTTCTCACTCTATCTGCCCTTGAAACACTCACTGACAACACATGCACACACAAGCGCGGATCAGTTGCTAAGCTCAAGCATGATGGCATTGTAAAGCTATTGTATGAGGATGTTTCAATGCGCACCGTCCCCACATCTCTCTTCTCAAACATCATCAACCAGATCGATCATCACATGCACGACACATTCTTGCATGTCTTTGGTGTAGATGCAGGTGCATTTCACTCGCTACCCAATGGCGTGCAGGACTCAGTTCGTGCTCAAGCCTGCCTGTGCACTCATGTGGCTTCGGATTGTCTGACGTTAAGGCTCTCACTCCCATCGCCTACGCTGCATTACTTGCAGACGCTGCACCCAGGATCTGGGCCGCGCTCGAGATAGTGAATCCTAGCTATGTTGCCTTTACTTTGAATGATGATGAGAAGTACCATCCTAACCCTCTCGCTCTCTTCTTAGAAGTCCGTCCTACTCTGGATCGACTGCGCTCAGGCGAATGACAACCCAGTAACAAAGCACCCAAGCGGCACCAACCTCTCTATCCCCATCACCACTCTCCTTCCCCTGTGTGACGATCCTACCTCTCTCTCTTTCCCCTCATTTATTTAACACTATGCTCTACCCTCCTCTCCATATTTATCTGCTCGTGCCGATGTTGATAAATATGCTTTGCGTTTTTGCAAATTACAAAAATGCTTCCTTGCTCAGTACGACTTTCAGCGTTTTGAGAATCGGCGAGCACGCGACGTCCCCGACGTTGAACGAGCCCGTCAGAACGCTCTACTCGCTGAAGGCGCTAACCTTGCTCTTACATGCCCACCCATCCACACATACCTCGTTCTTAAAGATTAGGCATGGGATCTCATGGGACAAAGGCGCGCCGGCCTCGTCGACCTATCAAAAGAGCGGCCAACCGACCCAGGACCTTATGCATGCTATGAATGCAAAGCTACCTTTCTCACTCTATCTGCCCTTGAAACACACACAGACAACACATGCACACACAAGCGCGGATCAGCTGCTAAGCTCAAGCATGATTGCCTTGTAAAGCTATTGTATGAGGATGTTTCAAAGGTAGGTGGGATGAGCGCAACGCTCGAGCCTCGTTACTACATGACGAGAAACGATGGGTCGACCTCGCTGTTTTCCCCTCTGCGAATACTAGCTCTCCGCTACAGCTTGACACTGATCTAGCAGTCACCAACCCTATCGCTCCATCCTATGTCGAAGATACCATTCGCGACGTCTATGCTGCCATCGAGAAGCGTGAAACCGAAAAATCAACAAACACGCGGAAGGATGTAAGCAGGCTGGCGCGGAATTCATCCCCTTTGTCATGTCTAGCTTCGGTGGATTTGGAACGCAGGCCCAAGTCTTCATGAGGAACATCGGTGAGCAGGCAGCATTCTATATGCCATCGATCTACACTCCGCAAGCGTACGCTCTACGGATCAAGGCTATTCTTCACTTTGCAGTCCATCGCTGGAATTACATCAACTGGATGCATCAACTCAGAAAGTCCAACTGCCTACATCCACGCAGACTCCCACAGCACAAGAGACGAGCTATCAGGCTCGCCTCTGCTTTCCCATACAGGGAATCCCGTCGGTTTGAGTACTTAGTTTTTAGATTATGAGCTCTCTGACTAGGAAACTATCAATTCTTACGCATTATTTTTTTACTATTTGTACAAAATTTTATTAGTATTAAAATATTTTTCTTGTGAAAAAAAAAATCTCTTTTTCCTTTCCATTTTTCTTCTCTTTTTATTATTTTCTTTGGAGCTCAGCTGTTGAACTTTAGTTCCAGTTTGTCCTATAGAACTTGTACTGATGCTCTCTGGTGCCAGAAAAAAGAATGAATTAAGTTCTTATTATTTATCTTTCTTCTGTTTTCATTAAACCTTGCTTATGTCTTTTTTAATAATAATAATAATAACAATAATAATAATAATAGTGCTTCTCTGTCAATGGCTGATGCAAATCTGCACATGCGCCTCCATCGTCTCACCCGTGAGGGGAGTACGAAGAATTGACGATAGGCTCTAATGACACCCCCGCAAGGGCAGTTCCAACACTTCCAGACGGACCGGTATGTTCAATGAAAATACTGGTGGCACCGACGGGAATCGAACTGGCGACAGGGCCCAGATGGTAGAACTTGACCACTGGGCTATCACTGTGTCCAAATAATAATAATAATAATAATAATAATAATAATAATAATAATAATAATAATAATAATAATAATAATAGTGTATCTCCTGCCAATTGCTGAGCCAAAAGGCCATGTGCATCCAGTCCTCCATTCCATAAGGAAAGTCTCCACACCAATCGGTGGAATAAAGGAAGTGACGGCATAGAACATTACTCTAGGAGCTTTATACCAATCAGCCCATGGAAAGGACCGATGGCCTATGTACTCCCTAATAATAATAATAATAATAATAATAATAATAATAATAATAATAATAATAATAATAATAGTGCTTCTCTGTCAATGGCTGATGCAAATCTGCACATGCGCCTCCATCGTCTCACCCGTGAGGGGAGTACGAAGAATTGACGATAGGCTCTAATGACACCCCCGCACGGGCAGTTCCAACACTTCCAGACTGACCGGTATGTTCAATGAAAATACTGGTGGCACCGACGGGAATCGAACTGGCGACAGGGCCCAGATGGTAGAACTTGACCACTGGGCTATCACGGTGTCCAATAACAATAATAATAATAATAATAATAATAATAATAATAATAATAATAATAATAATAATAATAAAGTTTTCCATGAGATCTCTTATCATATTCTATCCTTCACTCTGCCCTCCTATCTTATGCATACCCTTCGCATTACTCCTGCCATTCTTCTTCCTATTCTTGATCGCTTTCACCTGCGCCTCCTTCGTTCTATCCTACACTGCTTTGGTATTAGACCCTCTGCTTTTGATTCTCTCCCTACCTACCTTCGTCTTGCTGTTTCCTCTCAGCTTTTTCTTCCTTGCCGTTTGGTGGTTTTACATTTCTCGATCTTCCCATGCTTGCTCCTATTGCCTATGCTGCTTCTATTCCCCGATCTCTGCCACGCATCCCCCTATCTTGCGTTATGTTGCTCCTGATTACGTCCGCTCTATCACTCTCCCTGACCTTGATCTTGAGCTTGATGAACCTGTAGATCATCCTATGTTCCTGGAGATTGCGCCGACCATTGATAGGCTGCGTGCTTTGCAACGTGCTTTCCCCACTACTGCTCACTCTAACTCCTTTTCTTTTCCTATCCCGCTTAACGATGTGCTTCCTGATTGCTCTCCTACTTCTGATGTCTCTGTCCCTATCTCTTTCTCTACTTTCATACATCATTACACAAACCCCTCTTCTCCTTATCTTGCTACTTATAGTTAGCTTAGGGGCCGGGCTAAAAACGACGCTCACCTGCAGAAATGTTTCACATCCCTTTTAAATCGTGTCAGGCTATTTAATTGGCTGTCTTCCATTGATTCTTCTGCTCCGTTGCCTCACCGTGTTCGTGTCAGGTGCCAAGGAAACGAGGCCTCTATCCCTTTGACCTGCCCTCCCATTGATCGTAGCTATCATCTTACGGATCCGCAGTGGGATCTCATGGCTCAGCGGCGTGCTGGACGAACTATCTACCTCTGTTTCTTTCCTGCGTCTGTCTCACCTCTGTCTGTCTGACTGCACTGAGCTCTGCCCCATCGGCTCACCACACCATTCTCACAGCCTATGTCCTCATGGATCCTGTGTTCTCCCTATTTACCCTGCTCCCCCTAGTGAGAGCTCCTCTGTTCGTCCTCCTTCTCTCGCTCTTGTTGTTTCTTTCTGCTCTGCAGATTCTACTTTACTTTCTCTTTCTCTTTCCTTTCTTCCTACCTTATCTGATACTCCCTCGCGCAGCTCTGCTTCTCTCTCTTTCAGGCTTGTCACTTGTTTCAGGTGTGGCAGCAAATTTAGGCTCTCCCTCGGATCGGAAGTGCATGCTGACAATGGCTGCTTGTCTGCGCGCAGTGCGGCCGACACGCTTAAGCATGACTCTGTTGTGAATGCGATTGTTCATGACACTGACCTTACTGTAAGTCTTATCAGCCGCCGTGAGCCGCGGATCTATGAGCATGAGCACAGGCGTATTGATCTAGTTATATATCCCTCTCATGGCCCTGGTTTTGATGTGTATCAGGTTGACTCTGACGTCTCCATGGTCAACCCTTTACATCGTTCATATATTGGCAGATTTCTGATCGACCCTTTATATGCTGTGCGTGGCAGAGAGCTCTCTAAGGAGAAGAAGCATGGCCCTGATCCTCCGATAGATGGAATCACTTTTGCTTTGCTCTCACTGGTTTTGGTATGTTAGGTCAGCGTGCGTCTGATTTTATTAGTTACCTTGACCAGTCTGCAGCTTATACACTTCCTTCTATCTTTCCACCAGGATCGTATGAGCGGCGTATCAAATGCATTATTGTATTTGAGCTTGTTAGGTTCACATACATCAATTGGCGTACTATGTTAGACCGCTCACGTGTTGCAAGCAGGCTCCTTTGCATATGAATGCTCCCCTCCACAGGCGCCTTCGATCTCAAATTGATAGGCATTCGTTCATGAGGAGTCGTTTGCAATCACAAGCCACTTCGCCGACTGTTCCCTTCTCTCTACATCGTCGTCTTTGACTTCGTTGTTGTTTCTCTCTCTCTCTCTCTGTCTTTCTCCTTTGTCTCTTTCTTGGGCATAGCGCTTAGCCCTCTTTTGGCGATCGTGCGTAACTGCATTTGGGGGGGGGGGGGGGTCATTTTTATCCTTCTGGAGTTTTTGCAACGCCCTTTTTCGTTTAGTGGGTATGGGGTTCTTTTTATGGTTTCAACCCGAGTCCCACACTCCTCGCCGCTCTTGAAGTGAAATGACAAGGAAGTTCGACTCTTCCTTTTCCTTTCTCTCTACTTCTCTCCTTCTTCCTTTTTTACTGTAAGCAAGGTTTCATGATTTTTTTTGTTTTTTTTTTTGTTTTTTTTTTTTGTTTCTTTTTCTGTGCCTTTTTTGATCTGCAGTTTGTTGCTTCTCCTTTTGGGTTGTGGCTGGTGGAGGCTTGCTTTGTGTCTGTAATGGGGGGGGTGGGGGGTGGTGTGCAGTGTAGTTTGGCTCGACTAGCTTGGGGTTGCATGTCTGAAAGGTTGTCAATCTTTCTCACTTGCGCTCTATGTTGGTTATGTCTGACTTCTGCATTCTGCTCCTGCGTTATAGATCTGTCTTCCCTGCCTCTGTCTTGTGTGCTTGTGTTAGTCTTTGTGTGTTTATGTTGTTTCCGTTGTTGTGTTTGTCTGTTGTTTGGGTATGTCTGATGCTTTATGTGGCTTTGCTCTTTTTTTGCTCTTTGTTTTCTTTTTCTTTCTTTGCTCCTTCTCCCTTTTCTTTTTTCTCTCTCTTTCTCCTTTCTTCTTCTTTCTCTTTCTCTTTCTCCTTTCCATATTCCTTCCTTTTATTATATTCTTTGGAGCTTAGCTGTTGAACCTTAGTTCCAGTTTGTCCTATAGAACTTGTACTGATGCTCCCTGGGGCCAGAATTCGTATGAATTAAGTTCTTTTATTTTTTCTTTCATCTGTTTTCTCATTAAACCTTGCTTTACTGTTAAAATATATATATATATATTAAAAAAAAAACTTTTCGTTCCTCATTAAACCTTGCTTACTGTAATAATAATAAAAAATGTTGTTCCTTGGAACCAGATTTCTCTTGAATTAAGCTCTTCTTTATTTTTCTCTCGTCTCTTTCTCATTAACCTTGCTTACTGTAAAAAAAATTACAAAAAAAAATCTCTTTTCCCTTCCATATTATTCTTTCCAGGAGCTTTCTGTTGAACCTTAGTTCCAGATTTCCTTACGAGCTTGTACTGTTGTTCCTTGGAACCAGAATTCTTTTGAATTAGACTCTTCTTTTTTTCTATCGTCTCTTTCTCATTAAACCTTGCTTGCTGTAATAATAATAATAATAATAATAATAATAATAATAATAATAATAATAATACTATATCTGAGGCGTACTGATGCAGCTAATGGCATATCCTCAACGGGCATAAGCCTCCAATACCCTTGTTTGAGGTCCTCCACCCCCCCGTGTCAGTCTCTCGCCTGATGATCGGGGCCACCGATGGAGCTCCTGAGGGCAAGACTGCACTAAGCCGAGGTTATTCCGCAGTCCCAGCAACCTCTTGCAAGACGTCACCGAATGTGCAAGTGCATACACCAAGCGCGGCTGCTAGAGCTGCCTCGAAACCCTACCCATAACAATCTGGTGTCTGCTGGGTCCTGGGCTATCAACCAGCATATGCGGAGTTTAAGATCTTTTACGCGCGCAACGACCCTCCTCCCCAGCATCTACCACCAAAGGGTTATGAGTTGGCGTCACAGTTTAACGCCTTGAGGCCATTGGGCCGAATAATAATAATAATAATAATAATAATAATAATAATAATAATAATAATAATAATAATAGTGTATCGTCTGCCAATTGCTGAGCCAAAAGGCCATGTGCATCCAGTCCTCCATTCCATAAGGAAAGTCTCCACACCAATCGGTGGAATAAAGGAAGTGACGGCATAGAACATTACTCTAGGAGCTTTATACCAATCAGCCCATGGAAAGGGACCGATGGCCTATGTACTCCCTAATAATAATAATAATAATAATAATAATAATAATAATAATAATAATAATAATAATAATAATAGTGCTTCTCTGTCAATGGCTGATGCATTTCTGCACATGCGCCTCCATCGTCTCACCCGTGAGGGGAGTACGAAGAATTGACGATAAGCTCTAATGACACCCCCGCAAGGGCAGTTCCAACACTTCCAGAAGGGCCGGTATGTTCAATGAAAATACTGGTCCAGAGAAATAGACCGGTATGTTCAATGAAAATACTGGTGGCACCGACGGGAATCGAACTGGCGACAGGGCCCAGATGGTAGAACTTGACCACTGGGCTATCACGGTGTCCATAATGATAATAATAATAATAATAATAATAATAATAATAATAATAATAATAATAATAATAATAATAATAATAATAATAATAATAATAATAATAATAATAGTGCTTCTCTGTCAATGGCTGATGCATTTCTGCACATGCGCCTCCATCGTCTCACCCGTGAGGGGAGTACGAAGAATTGACGATAAGCTCTAATGACACCCCCGCAAGGGCAGTTCCAACACTTCCAGACGGGCCGGTATGTTCAATGAAAATACTGGTCTATGTTCAATGAAAATACTGGTGGCACCGACGGGAATCGAACTGGCGACAGGGCCCAGATGGTAGAACTTGACCACTGGGCTATCACGGTGTCCATAATAATAATAATAATAATAATAATAATAATAATAATAATAATAATAATAATAATAATAATAATAATAATAATAATAATATTATTATTAATAATAATAATAAAAATCTCATTTAACCTTGCTTACTATTATATATATGTATATATGTAATATATACATATATACATATATATGTACATAATATATATATATATAATATAATATAATATAATATAATATAATATAATATAATATAATATAAACTAATGAAGACCTTCCGAGACACTGGAAGAGCAAGAAATGCCCAATGACCACACCCCACGGCCTATGTTCTCTTTTTATTTGCCCAGTGGCAGCCACCACGAAGGGAGGTGGATATCGTAGCTATGCAAACAAGCAAGAGGGATAGTAAGCTCAACAGCTTCTGCGCTGTTCAAATGTCTAATAAACTGTGTCTGCGAAAAACATAGATTCTTAAAAAGAAAAAATACGATTCAGTAGAATTCGTGCAGAGCTGCGAAGAACTTGCATACTGGGAGGGAAAGAAACCTCATGGC